>JAVIWB010003233.1:0-42434 GCA_031893035.1 Dermolepida albohirtum | reverse complement strand
TAAAAGCGAAACTATTCGTGCCTTGGATACGTGAATGAAAAAAATATATACTGAATTTTCTTTTGTAATGATATACCTAAACTTTAATATAATTTAGATATAGTGGTAGCTTGGTACCAAAAGTCTAAAATTAAACTCAAAAGTGAAAAATATTGTGTGGTTAGTTATACTAGCACTTCTTCAGATGACGAGAGGTATGAAACTCAAATAGATTTATTGTCTTTCACCACATTGTATAACCTAACCCTAAAAAGTCACCACATTTTTCTACGTTTCTAAAATTTGAGCGCAATACTGCATTTTTGAATACTTATACCAGTAAAGTTATTTCTTATAATGATTTTTGCTAGAAGGAAATTCACATCTTGAGATCAGTAGATTCAGTACTTAGGGGAAATATGAATTCTAGGAAATTTTGGTGAAAATTTATCGTATCTATTAAATTCTGATAAAAAGTGATTTAACGAGAGGCGTTAAATTAACTATTCTAAGAAAATAACGATCCAATATATCAGAGTGGTCTGTACCTGCTTGAAAGTTTCAAATTGCTAATGAAGCTAATGAAGTCGAAAATATGTGAGTTGCCGCGAAATTGAAACTCAATGGAAAGTGCCTGTCCCAGTTGAAAGTATCAGATTTGGGAGGGTTTTTAGCCCAGTTTATAGAAATAAATTTTAAGATTTAAATGTTAATAATAATGATGACTAGGCTGCATATTAGATAAGACTGCTGCGTATTTTAAAACATACTTTCTAATGTGTAAATTCTTTAGTTTTTGAAAACATCTTCTGTAAATAGCGGTGCCATGTACGTTTGACATAGACTATATATTCTTAAACCATCATTTGCGCTGATGGACGTTAATTTTTCGTGGGATTCAACATTTTAAATTAGTTACACAATTAATAATTTCTCATCATTTTTCCCCTCAGGGGCTTACAGCTAGTGTGTGAGTACGGGAACTAGCACTCCCGAGGTACCCGAGCTAAATGTGAGAGGTTCTAAAGCTGTAAGGCAAGAATCCTCAATGAAAACAATAAGCCAGAAGGCACGTATGAACCAGAGTCTGCATAACCGCTGTGAGGGTTAAAATTATAGAGGGAGTGAATTTGATGTCCAACACCCAATCTGCTAAGTGACTTTGAATTTATAGGGTCAAAGTGTACAAACTGGCGAACCAACGCCAAGATTACATGCAGACCAAAAGGGCCAACTTCGATAGACATATGGAAAAAGCCAACAGACTTCCAAGAGGCATGAGGTCCATAATGGATCTGAGAAGGGTGCCATGGAATAGGCTTATATGGCCACCGCGAGTAATCTTATAACTTCTTACTGTTCAAATGCGTGCTTCACATATATTGCTTAGCATGTTGTGAGTTTAAATCATTGATTGTTTTGTAAATATATACACTCCGCGCAACATGAATAGGACCAACTGCATATATGACATTTGTAGTTGGTATAAACATGGTAGCGCGCTGGAATTGTTATTTTCGAAAATAAGAGGGTTGATAAAAAGATGTATGTAGGTACCAAATATAATTTTTGTAAAAGTCAGTGCAAATGTACGTTACTAATGACAATAAGTAAGTAATTAAACGCCACTTGAATACGACCAATCTACAAAATAAAAGATTCGTTTGCAATAACAAAATACTTTATTGTTCAACAATGAGTACTTTTGCCATTATTTCTTATAACCTCAAATAGTCGGGATGGAATGGAATTATACAGGGTTCTCAAGTAGTCAACGGGAAGTTCCGCCCAACTTAGCGCCTGCTCTAGTTCGTCAGCGCAACTGAATTGGGTAGCATTGGAGTACAATTTACGCGACAACCATCCCCAAACATTTTCTATGATGTTCAGGTCGGGGGAGAGCGATGGCCAATCGAGAACCTCCATGCCTTGTTCTTGAAACCAGCGTCGAACAATGCGCGCGGTGTGAATACTGGCATTATCCTGTTGGAAAATAAATGGCCCACCTGCCATAACGTTGGAAAATTTGTCTTTCACCTGTTGCAGCAGCTGGACGTACTTTTCCGAATTCTATCTGCCCTTCACTATTACTAAATCAACAGGTCCGTTATAGGAAACAGCTCCCCATACCATGACTGAACCAACATCGGCTCGCCTTCGTGACTGAATCACTTCATCTTTACGTAAATCGTGGAAATAATAAGAAAACCCATCCGGGCCATCTAAATTAAACTTCTTCTCGTCACTGAAAATAACAGTTTGCCATTCTCTTGTCCACCCCATTTTTGCTCGAGCAAACTGAAGACGTGCAGTGTGCTGAAATTCCCTTAAAGGAGGCCGTCGTTTAATTTTCAAACGTTTTAAATGCAGACAGGTCTTCAGTAACTTCTGTACAGTTCTTACCGATGCATTCGTTCCAACGTTATTCGCGATTTGTCTTGCCGTTAATGCCGAATTCGATGCTTCGCGTAATATGGCTCACGTTCTCTCTTAGTTGTAACGGATGTTGTTCGCCCTTCAAAACGTTTTCCATAATTCTCGGGATCCCTAATAAAATTGTTCACAACCTGGTGTGATCGACTTATTTTCTTTGCAGTAGCCCTTGAGGAATACCCTTCTTGATGGAACGCTTTAATTTTTCCAATTTCTTCCATGCTTAAGCACTTCTGTCGTCCCATCGTTGCACAATACCCTTAATTACAGATGTTTGTTTATCCGGATTTTAACTCGACACTCATCCGGTAGCTTACTATTAAATACTGGTCGTATCCAACCGGCGCGGTGCATTTTATATGTATGTGGTACTTACGTCACCCAATGCATAACGTTAGGCACTATTGCGCAATAATGCGTATTATTTGCCATATCATACCATTACAAACTTGCATTGTATTTTTAGTAAATGAATTGTTTTTCAAACCACCGAAAGCTTGCAACAAGTCGGGTGGTCCTATTCATGTTGCGCGGAGTGTATATTAAGGTAACTCATATTATGTTAATATTGCTCATTATAAAATGACTTTATTGATGCCTATCGCAAATTTAATAGTTTTTTATTAAAAAATCCACAATTAGATATTTTAGATTGTTCAAATAAAATACGTACCTTTGTTCTTGTACATTTTATGTAACCGGCAATGCTGAAAGGTTCTACAAATTGCAGTTATCGGTTTTAGTGTCAATTAGACTTTTAATTTATGCGGCTTTTATAGGACTGTGTAAAAAACTGTTCCATTTGTGATACTGAAGTATTATGAAGAGTAAAACGCAGCACAGTAAAATCGTTAATTTTTGTTACTTATGGTAAATTGTCAGTATTAAAAGTGCATTTACACATTTACTCATTTTAATTTATTTTTGTTTTAGAAAAATTTAAAATAATAGTTTAAGACAATTTATAACTAGGTACTTCTGCCACAAAGCTTGATAAACATTCTTATTTGTTTTCGATAATATTTCCGACAGTTCTATTTCAAGGCATATTAAGTACCTTCTATATTTATAAGAGACTGATTGCATAAAATCGTTAGCGAAACAAGCGACCTCATAAAAATAAAGTATGTTTTAATTTCATGAGAGAATACTGTATTTTATCCAAAGTGAAGCGTACCATGCCGGTTCACACTATGGGGTGTTTCGACATTTCATGTTGTGAGAGCAACCTGAGAAAGTGTGTATATGTGTTTTCGTATGAGGGGGCATGAGTTACACGAAAAAAAGTACGGTTATGACTTTATAAACGCATGCCAATAATGTGATGACTTACGTGACCATTGTTTTAGAGGGTCGTGGGGTCAACCGCGCCCGCTATTGTCATCTCACCTCGTCGTGGCACCCGCTCTGCCGCTTAACAAGATCTGGCCGGCACGGATCGACCGGGTGATGAATGAACCGTAACCTGAAAAAGTTTATTGGCATCTCTTCGAACGTTATCTCGATATATGTGTGAAAATGCTGTAAGGTTGCATCTCTAATCTTTGTTTGTTAAGTACACGTGTTTCTTAACTATTTCCTTTTGACATTGCTCCGTTTCCTTATACGTATATGCTTAAATAATGTTACTTATATCTGCTCGCGAATAATTTATATTTCGGTACAGTTTTTCAGTATACAAATATATAGTGTCGGAAATAGTTGGTTTATTAAGTTCATCTTTCTATATTAAACATCATAATGCTTTTTGTAATCATGCCTTTTAAGTAATAGTCTTTTAATCGCAACCAAATTATTGTTGCAGTAGATGATTAATAATGTTAAAGGGATTATCTTTCTAATTAAATTGAATTTCGAGAATTTGACACCATTAATAAAAATCTTATAAATATGCACTCTTATACTTAATAGTGTATAAGAGTCCGAGATAGCGCAATGGTAAGAGCTATGGATTTCGAACTAGTTGTCTAGGGAAGTCGACGATTTAAAGCACATTTGGGGCTACGCAGTTTTAAATCGTTTCTTGTCTCCAGATGTGACCAGGGCCAATATCTTTCCCAGTATCCTTCAGTATTAGGAGGGCTTACTAGTAAAGTCACGCGCACTAAATACATACTCTAGCTTCTATGGTCCTGACATACCGAAAAGACTTATTTGTATATGACTCAGTTGAGCACTTACCACAACAGAGACTGTAATGCCACTGACTGAAAATCAACCCATCATTTCATTTGGAATCTGATAGCAGAAAGTCCCTCGCAAATATTTTGGCTGAAGATTTTTATAGAATTTTTCATTTTATTCGCAATATTATCCCTTGGCAAAGGCAGTGGCACGTCATTTCATCCATGTTGGCAAAGTTTGCATGTGTGCTCCACTATCAGCAAGTAATGTTGTAGAATTTCTTAAGCAACATTCCCTGAAACTACTAACATCTGGAAGTTTGAGATTCTCCTAGTTTTTCTCGGAATATTATAGAAGGTATTGATTCCTTTCAGCTTTTCCGTAAGAAATTAATAGTCTATATTGGCTAGCCATTTCTTGATCTTACATTTAAATATTTTCGGTTTAGTGTAAATTCATTGACGTCATCTGTTAAGAAAGCATCATATCCGTCATTTTGAAGTTTTAGTAATTTTAAATAGATTCATGACGTGACATATTGATATCTTCATTCATCTGCAGCATACCCTTCGGTAAACTGATAAATTTTAAGTTTTAAGATTTCTTATAAAAAATGGCTAATAAAATATTTTCGTCAATTCTATTTCTTATCTGTCCTCCAAAAGTAAAGTACAAATATGGTTTAGTAATTAATGAGCCTGACCAAAGAAGACAGTTCCAATAGAAAACCTTATTGTTTTTCAACTTGGCAAACTTTCAAATCTTAACTGTCGACAGTTACTTATTCTGATCGCAAGAATGCTCGTATTTGAATAGAATATTAATGTTTTAGCTTGTTTTGAAATATGGAAGTAGTGTAGTGGCATTCAGTGATGAAGTTCTTATTGTTAAGGAACAAAACAAACGACGAAATTATAAGTGGGTCGGGGACCACTCTCCATTGATAGCAACTATAACACGGCGGACATCTGGTTTAAACCTGGCCGGAGCAATGTATTTAATAAAGAACGCAGTAGATAACCAAATACCGTGTACTTCAGAAATAATCAGAAAATGGTATGTGGTATGATGCAGTAAAACTACAAGAAATAGCAGAAGCTCTACACATTATTATGTATTATGTATTATTGATCAGCGGTTTCGATTTTGCATGACGAATTGAGTATGAAAAAATTATGTACAAGGCGGGCGCCTCATTGGTTAACTGTGGAGCACAAAGGCGAACGAGAACACATTTGATATCGTACACCTGTCCTGAAAAGTCATAGTTACTCCTTTTTACGACTGCATTTGACCTTCAAGCACGTCGAATGATAACTAGGAAGCGAAATTGTGCTGCAGTAAATAAATATTAAGAAAGATTATTAAATTCTTGCTTACAATGTACAATGGTCCATACAAAAGACTACGTATCTGCGCCAAACACGCTTATGACGTGCAACGCAATATTATCATCTGTAACGATAACAGGGAATACTAAGTATCCCTTTTAGACTCAATTCAATGTTCTTTGCTTTTTCATCAGGATAATGTACATATTCACACTTAGACAGCTTCAATGGCATTGATAAACGACATTTCGAATTGTTTCTGCATTCAGCTTATTCGCTATTTGATTCCCTTAAGACTGCTTCCTTCTTTCTAAGCTGAAAATATTTTTTTGGAAAAAATCTCGTTTACTGAATTGTGGTCATAGAATAGTGCTTAAGTTGTCTTAATATAAGATGTCGTAGCCGTTTTTAATAAAAAAATATCATGTAATTAACATAATTTTTATGTTTTCGATTATTAATCCTCAATTTTTTTTTGCTGGTTTATTAATTAATGGATGGAAATAAAATTAAACTAATTTTTAAATTTTCTTTTCAAGAAATGGATTCAAGAGTATTTTATTCCTGTCACTTTTTTGTATTATTTCTTTGTCCTATGTTGATCTGCAATAACGATGCGTGTGTGCATTAAGACACTGTCGATATAATTCTGACCAATATTAATGTCTTTAATGCAATTGAAATTTGATATTTGGGAGAAGATTGCGGCTTTAGATTAAGTATATTGGACAATTATATATGTAGATTGTAATATATACATTTTTATACTTCAGTAACTAACTGAAGTCTTATGCATTTTTATAACACATGTAAATTTTCTAGACTATTAATTAGTTATGTACACATATTTTCACTTGATGAAAACATAATAGATGCAAGATAAACTCAAGTACATTTACAATCTCGCATTTATGGAAGAAAATACATCTCTTGGTTGTAACTCTTTTGTTCCGAAGAAGTGTTAAATTCCTCATAGGTTAGATGTGTTCATACGATAGAAAATACCAATAAATCTAATCATTTTTGTCAATTAATATCGTCGCGGCTTTCGAATGCCTTAACAGTGTATACCATTTAATAAAATTTTGTATACAAAAAGATATTTGTTCGGGATATTGAGTAATGCATTTTCTTAAAATGACTTGCTAATAAGTTTAGCTGTACCATCTTTTAACAAAAAAATTTAAACTGTCATTCGATGTAATATTGTTCTTTGTTATGTATTATACATTACGAATAAAGTAGATTAGATATAAGAATAAATTATTTATTCAATAAGATTATTATGCTAAAATTACGAATAGCGTCTCTGATCCATTTCCTGCTCCTGCTCCGCGCGGCATTTAGCAGGGGTCTCTTACGTCCCTTACTTTTTATAATTTATGTTATTATGCTTTCGAGACAAGTAAAAACTTGTAAGGTATACATTTAGTGTTGCTGGTAAAGAACAAGCGTTAGGTGACATAAACAGTGTTTACGAAGTGGCTCAGCAACATGCGCTACTTTTAAACATCTCTAAATCAACCGCTCATATTTTTACTGGCAACAGTATTGAGAAATTATATGAAAAAATTAATTTTTCCATTAATATCACTGTGTTGACTATAGTTGAGGAGTATAGAAATTTGGGTTTGGCTATTGACTTTAACTTTAGATATAATACCTAGGTCCTAAGATATATAAAAAGTGCTTATTCCATCATAAAATTAATTTGCCCCCATAACCATTATCTAAGCCACAAAATTAAGGCAGAATTATGTAAATTCTTAGTTTTGTTTCAGTTTAATCATTGTTCGTCAGTTTACGGTCCTTAGGTGACCCAGAATCTGTTATATAGAGTTTGACGTGTACAGAATTCATGCATTCGTTTAATACTTGCTATATGAAAGTTTCATCATGATTCTTAGAAGCTTATTGGT
Organism: Dermolepida albohirtum; assembly: GCA_031893035.1. Classification (NCBI taxonomy): domain Eukaryota; kingdom Metazoa; phylum Arthropoda; class Insecta; order Coleoptera; family Scarabaeidae; genus Dermolepida; species Dermolepida albohirtum. The sequence goes on along the minus strand of JAVIWB010003233.1, from coordinate 34,648 downwards.
CAGTTTGAAATTCTCTATTCTAAAGTTATTGCTTCTAAAACGCTAACAGTCGTAAGTTTTCGTATAGATTTTCACCATTTAAGTTTGCAACATAGGAATTTTATTACTATTGCTATACATATCAGCTGCTTATTCCAAAAATATTTCTTTTAATTACGCAAAATTCGGCAGTAATTTAGTTGGCGGTCAGTTTACTTTTCTCTTTTTAATAAATTACGTGTGTCCAATCTTTCTCAGCTTAATGGAATTGTTATTGTCGTTACTATTTTTTCGGATTTATGTTGAGAGGATTCAGCCTCTCCCTTTGTTCATGATTAACCCAATCTGAAATAGTTTACTTGGTTACTGACAATCGAAAGTTAACATTGAACTAGTTAAAATTCCTCCATATGCATATCACTTTTCATTGATGCAAGACTGCCTGTAGTCTAATAATTTGGGTCGCCTCTTCAAATTTATTTAGAATGTCAGTCACAATTTGAATTTAAAATGGTACATTTCTACGTAGTCAACGAGAATTGTAAACGGAAAATCTGATTTTTCGAGTTTGTTTCATGTGAAACCCATTCTTTGAGTTATGTGTCTTGTCAAGTGATCTCACTTAGTTGCACTAAGTAGCAAGTCCTACTTGCATTGCCTGATTTTGAATTTATATTGCTTATATCAATTTTTGAACAAAATTGGTCAGCTACGATTAGTTTATGTACTTAACAAAATATTTGGTTCATAAATTCTGTTGTTTTCTCTAACATCCATTACTTTTCTCCTTAACTGAACTTATACACTATACAAACGAAAAGAGTAATATGCTTTAAAGCTTTATTTTCTTCTTGCCAAATTTTAATAAAAAAAAATATTTGTATGTTGTTTAAATTACCATACACAGCTTTACAAACATATGCTTTAAAAAGGACACTAATTATTACAAGATCTGATACACTAATTTGAGAAGAACACAGCGATCTTCAAATTTAGCAAGTCCTTAGAAATTTCAAGCACTGTTACCGTTTAATAGGCCAATCGTGATTACATTAGTGATAGATTTCGTTGACATAATTATCTATAATTGCGTCATTGTACGTAACTGGTGTGGTAAAGATAAACTGGATATGAATATTTTTAAATGTGGAGTACTTGCACCAGGAAATTGAGTACCATAATTCATCCTTGTCTAAATAGCTGTCTTTTACCGCGGCGTGAAAATATGGTGAAATATGGTTACCTTCGATTCCAAATTGTTCTTCTCCACCCATATCGAAAACATTACTAACTCTTGTCTAAAAACTTTTAGTTTCTTAATTAGAAATACCCGTAACTTTGATTCTCTAGATGCTATATTACCAGTATATTTTTCTTATGTGTGTTTTACACCTGAGTATGCTTCTTTGGCTTGGCCTCTTGTACACGCATGTTAAATACGCTGCACGGAGTCAGTCCAGAGACGATATCCAAAATATCTCTATTTCAACTACATCGGCATATATCCTGATTGAGGCTTCTATCATCAGGAACTTGATAATATGTTTGGTGTTGAATCTTTACTGCCATGTCGAAATAAGGCGTCTATAAAGTTTATATTTAATTTACTTAATGGCATTGACGCTTCAAAATTACTAGAAAAAAATAAATTCTTCATTCAATGGCTAGAAGCTAGATCGGGGAGTTTGTTCTATTACTCCCGTGTGTGGACAAATATGCGTTTTTCAATAAGGACATAACAATTTTGTGTTCAAATAAAACAGAATAATTGAGATATTGGACTGAAATTTATTCCAGATGCTCGTTCACATGATCACCACGAGTATGTTTGCAGCGATCGATTCTTTGGAGCGAATTTTCCACCACTCTTTCACACATATCGGCCGGAACGTTTGCAATTTTGCGGTCGATGTCACTGAGCTCCTTTAACATTGTTGGTATAAACAACGACTTAACTAAACCCCATAAAAAGAAATTCAACGGCGTTAATTCCCATGAGCAAGATGGCCACTCGACCGAACCATTTGTCGAGATTACACGGTTACCGAACCCTCCAATATATCAATTATTTGGTCTACTGTGTGGCAGGTGGCACCATCTTGTTGGAACCACATATCATTTATGTTGAGTTCATCCAATTCTGGCCAAAAAGTCTTCCGACATGACACGGGAGCGAACTCCATTGACCGTAACATGGCTATCATTTCTATCAACGAAAAAATATGGTTCAATCACACTTTTGACATAAAATCCACACCAGGCGGACATTTTTCGTGGTTATAATGGAGTCTCTTGAAACACATGGGGGTTTATTACTGTCCAGTAACGTATATCTTGTTCATTGACAAAGCCATTAAGCCCGAAATGAGTTTCATCACTGAAAATGATTTTTCGATGAAATTCGGGATTTTCTTCAAACTTTAGCAGAGCCCAATCGGAGAAGTTTTGGCGCATCAAATGAGCAAGAAGCTTCAGTTCTTGAGTTAATTCGATCTTGTAATGGTGTAAGCCAAGATCTTTACACAAAATTCGCCACAATGTGGAGATTCCTAATTCCTGTGAACGGCATGGAATCGACAGATTTGGCTCATTTTGAACTGAAGCATCTACGGCGGCGATACTTTCGGTACCTTGGCCAGTGTGTTGTCTCACTGGCACGGGAACATCCAACAGTGAATATTTTGACTCTATATTTTAATCACTACGGCACACACAGCCTATCTGGTGATACGACTATTACGACCGAAAATTGGAGTAAGCGCTCTTGAAATTGCGACCACAGGCTTAGAACTGCGGTAGTAATTTTTAATAATTTCCAGACGTTGTTTGTTTGTGAACTGAATAATGAAAATGTTAACCTTAGTTAACGTTTTGACGTTGACAGATCATGAAAAACATTCATGCGTTCGTATTAAAAGACAAAATTGTTATGTCCTTATTGAAAAACCCTTTATAACACATTATCTAATAGCAACATAGGTATTTACTTCATTGCTCTCAAATTGTTCTGGCGCACATGGCATATAACATTATTTGTGTAGTTGTTTGTATGTATCTACAGGCATTAGTTAATCTATTAATAATATATAACATACATGCGTTCTGTAATATACTTTGTCCTGTAACTAGATTACAAATCTGTTGGGCGAATAAATAAATATTATTGTTCTGAATCGGCCATAGTACGAGGGAGCGTTTTTATATTCGCGGAATGAGCGGGTTGTAGAGGGGCGAGTAGGCGCATTGGGGGCGTGGCCTGTGCAGCGACTCATGATTAGTATAAATATGAAGTTTCATTGTTATTAGACAGTTAGTCTTTGAGCTATCGTCAACCAAGTAACATAATCAGGAGTGAAAAGTGAAATATGGAAAAAATCGAATATCGTGCCGTTATAAAGTTCCTTACCAGGCAAGGAAAATCAGTCGCGACCATAATGAATGAGATGTCATTCGTTTACGGCGACTCTTGTACAGGAAAAACCATGGTGTACAAGTGGCATAGTTTATTTAAACAAGGAAGGGAATCCCTTGAAGACAACCCGAGGCTGGGCAGGAGCATTGAGGTGACCACGCCAGCACTTATCCAAAAAGTTGAACAAATTGTACTCGAAGATGCTCGACTAAAGAAGAAACAACTCGCAGAAATGGTTGGAGTATCCAATACAACAATTTTTAAAATCCTACACGATCATCTCGGCATGTCTAAGGTCAGCGCAAGATGGGTGCCGAGAATGCTCACGCCGCCGCAAAAACAACAGCGCGTAGAGTGTTCGCGTGCATTTTTGGACCTCTGTAATGAAGACAAGGATGGTGTATTGAGTGGAATTGTTACTGGAGACGAAACTTGGGTTCATCATTATGAACCTGAGTCCAAACAAGACTCCATGCAGAGGCATAAAAAGGGCACAGCACCTCCCAAGAAATTTAAAGTGTCAGCAATCAGCTGGGAAACTCATGGCAACGGTATTTTGGGACTCGGAAGGAATATTGGTGATTGATTATAAAGATAAAGGTGTTTCTATAACCAGAGAATATTACGCTTCAATATTAGAGCGACTAATAGAAGCCATTAAAGAGAAAAGACGGGGAAAATTGACAAAAGGTGTTCTGCTTTTGCACGACAACGCGCCCGTCCACAAGAGCCGCGTTGCGTTAGCTGCCCTGCATAAGGTGGGCTTCGAAATTGTGAATCACCCACCCTACAGCCCAGACCTGGCCCCGAGTTATTATTATCTGTTTCCGAAGATGAAAAAAGAGCTGCGGGGTAAAAAATTTACTGCCGATGATGTAGTCAAGGAGGCAGTTTCGGCGTATTTTGCAGATAAAGAGAAATCATTTTTTTATGAGGGTATAAATAAATTAATTGAAAGATGTGAAAAATGTATCCGTCTTGCAGGTGAATATATTGAAAAAGAAAAATAATTTGTTTTTTTTATTTCCACCCCTTGTCCCCCATTCCGCGAATATAAAAACGCTCCCTCGTAAAATGAGCGTTTACGTTTTGTAGAGTGTAACATTTCATTTAGTAATATTAAGACTTCTTTTACTATTTCTCATGATCATCAATATTGCTCATGAAAATTTAATAAAATAAAATAGTATAAATAGCGTTTGAGAATATTAACAATCGAGAATTTCTACAGTTATTTGTTTATTTTTTTCTAATTCTAGCCATTATTTTTGATTAATTTATTTATTATTACATAATGGTTACTATTGGTTATTTACTGCATATAATTGAAATTTACTAACATACTAAATCCCGGAAAAATCTTGAACGAATTCAACTAAACACTTTTCGTATTCCAAATCATACATTTTCGAATACTATGGATATCAATTTCTTTTATATATCTTCATTATTTAATGTTTTTATTAAAATCACTGAGACGACATTGAATGAAATGTTGACAAGAACATGACAGTACTGCAGCTATGAAAGACATTCAATTACAAAACTCACTATAATAAGATCAAGTCAGTGACAGAGAACAGTTCATCTCATTTTGGTATTCGGCTAATGTGTGGGTTTATCTTTGTGTTACTGAAGTTAGTTGTTCAGAGTCGCCACTCACTTTTGATGCAGCGAATCACTTTGTTTACATATGATTTGTCGGCATATGTAATACGTTAGACAGTTTGCTTGTTTCAGTAAAGGAGAACTTGAAATTCAATATTATTCTATTTAATATTTATTATCAAATATTTTCGTTTACCTGAGAATTTACTGAATGAATTTGTTTGAACTTTATACAAATGTCAGCATAAAGGTAACCTATACTTAAGTTCGTAAGAATACGAAGGTTCGAATATTAATACAATCCTAATTAACATAATTCAAAATATAGTAATTTCTTCAGAATTAATTTCTTACTTCAAAATTTGCAATTATTTACATATTGTTCTGATATGTACCACGATATATTGAAATTGGAGTGTTGATATAAATATTTGCCCACAGTACAATACATATTTAATTATGCTGGTTTGGATTCTTTTGTAAAATACTAACGAATCAAACAAGCCTATCAACCAATCAACACATAAATAAAACAAGAAATTATTCTTTCAAACTACACTTTATTAAACCAATTAAGTCTAAATAAAGGCTTTTCCAATAAGGACTTGACAAATTTTTTTCAAAATAAAATGCAGACCAATTGAGATATTTCAAAAACTTTATTATCGGGTTGAAGTACAATCAAAACATTTATGAATGGAACTCGACTTCGTTCATATGGCCACCGCGGGCACGTCTGCAGCGGTCGATTCGTTGGACCCAATTTTCGATGACTCGGCCACACAATACGGCCGAAACGGCTGCTATTTCGCGTTCAATGTTGGCTCTGAGCTCTTCCAACGTTGTCGGCTTGTTGGCATAGACCAATGACTTGACGTAGCCCCAAAGAAAAAAGTCTAGAGGCGTTAAATCGCACGAACGAGGCGGCCAATCGACTGGTCCATTTCTTGAGATAACACGCTCATCAAACTTAGTCTTCAATAAATCGATTGTAACGTGTGCTGTGTGGCCTGTGGCACCCTCCTGCTGAAACCACATTTTGTGTCCAAGTCCATATCTTCCAATTCGGGCCAAAAATAATCGGTAATCATGGGGCGATAACGATTACCATTCACAGTAACGTAACGATCATTATCGTCGACGAAAAAATATGGCCCTATGACGCCGCCGGCATGCAAACCGCACCAAACAGGTATTTTTGGTGGATGAAGTGGTGTTTCATGAAGCACATGTGGATTTTCACCCGACCAATAACGCATATTTTGCTTATTGACGAACCCATTGAACCAAAAATGAGCTTCGTCACTGAAAATGATTTTGCGATGAAATTTATCATCTTGGCGCATCTTTTTCAGAGCCCAATCGGAGATCTTGTATGGGTGTAAACCAAGATCCTTACGCAAAATTTGCCATAAAGTGGTCTGGGCGATGCCCAACTCTTGAGAACGCCGTTGAATTGACTGATTTGGATCATTTGCTACGGACGTTTCAACGGTAGCGATATTTTCGACACTTCGACCAACCCGTTGTCTCACTGGCACGGCAACATCACACAACGAATATGTAGACTCAAATTTTTGCACTAAACCTGTTACTGCCTGTCTACTAGGGCGAGAATTACGACCGATAATCGGAGTTAAAGCTCTTAGAGTAGCGGTCATCGACTCCGAATTTCTGTAGTAAATTTTTATAATTTGCAGACGTTGTTCGTTCGTGTACTTTATCATGATGAAATAAGTTTACTGAATAAATTGACAGTGACAGTTCGATGATTAGTGAAAGGGTGCGTTCACAAATTGGATTAAAAGTTGTCAAGTCCCTATTGTAAAACCCTTTATAAGTATATACATAAATGAGATATATAAATAATCTAAGAAATGTTTACAAGCTTATTAGCAGGTAACGTTAAATAGAATTATATACAAAAAATGACATTAAATAATGACTAATAACGCCTTAAAACAATATATATTTCGTCAAAGATCAATATCCTCAATTTTGAAAAACCTTAAATCTAAATTTTTGGATTGTAATTGAATAATAAACTCGAATATCTAAATACACTTATTTTTTAAGGTAAATTTAATGTAGACTGTAGTTGATTGAATTAATCAAAAAAAGGTAAATAGAAGTCTTTCCCACATCAATGTTCGTATTTTGTACACGTGTTTTGACAACTCAGTGGTCATCTTCAGCAGATAATTAATCCCAGAATAATCCATAGAATAAATGGTTTGGTGTGGAATCAGTATAGGAACTAGGACCACTTTAGTATTCCTGCGAGGCCATTCCAATGCTCAAACGATCATTTACAAGGTTCTGGAACCATCCGCTTTACCATATATCTATGGGGTAAATAGAACGCATTTGAGCAAGTCAATACTCGTCCTCGTGTCGTAAGCTGTTAAATTACGACGCTTGCAAGAGGCCAACGTCAATATATTCAACTGGCCTGGCCACTCGCTAGAAGCATACCCCATAGAACATATCTGGGTTATGATAGTTCGGGTTTGTATTTCTCTAACCGTCCAATGAACTTGCAATAGCTACATATCTTATACGTTGCTTATAGAGTATCTATTTAGAAGCATGCCCGGGCGAGTAGTAGTGCTTTTGCTCGCAAACTTAAATATTTATCTGCGGAAGGATTCTCATCAAATAATAATACAATTGCTGCCGCCAATTTGTTTTGCAAACTTTGAGAATTAACTACTTTTCCGATGGAATTGAAAATTGTAAAACTCGTTAAATTAAATAGTGAAATTGAAAAATAATTTATTGAAAAAACATTTGAATATGTTTCTTTGCGACGAGCATTCCAATTTAAATTGTAATTTCGCACCAAGTATATAAAAGTAACGAGGAAGATGCATGTACTAAAATATGAGCGGAAGCAAGTGCCAATTTGGACCAGTATCTGAGTTGTCTATATTAACTTTGGGTTGTTTTACAAAGTGCAGTATAGCTTCGTACAATGAACTACTATTAAATTTCCTATCCATGAAGTCGTGAAGCCATCAGAAAGGTAGTTTGGTGAAGGCACTTTGTCAGATACAAGCTATAAATGATGCAAAGTGTTTCAAAAATGTGAATTTGCAGAACTGACAATATTATTGACGTCTGAGAAACTACAGAATAGTTCACTGACGTGATGCATTCGTTTAAGATGGTAATAGAATTATACATATTTAGGAATATTGCCTGAACAAGACAAACAAAATTTAAAAAATCAACTTAACTACTGAACAGTATGCCTGATCCGTTGGATCCTGAGATGGTTGCATTATTTTCAGATGTGAGAAATATTTTGCACAGTTTTCTTGCCAGAACAATGCCCAACTTTAGAATGCCTAGTGAAAGCCGAACAAGTGAAAAACTCAGAAATCAACTTGTTTCGTACAGGATAACGCTCGTCTTCATGTCGCTGCTCGTACAATAGCCTACAATTCAAAAATTGAAGTGAGTCGTTCTTCCTAATGTATTTTCTATAGTACGGAACTTGGTTCCTAAGATATGCACGTGTTTCGACCTTTAAAAAGTTTTTAGGGGAAAAAGTTTTTACTCTAAGAAAAAGTTGTCGAAGATTTTGGAGTATGTAATTTCTGTATAATTATTCAACTACAATTTAAATTTGAACATTCTTCGTACTTTCACAATGTATATTTAAACCTTTCTAGTATCATTACGCTGTCAAAAAGCTAGTTGTCAGTTATATCATTCTTAATCCAGAGTTCAGTGATATATTTGTTCTTGCTTGTTCTTTATAACGCAGTATTTACTTTGGCGTCTCCATAAGACAAGCAACTTCTAATAAGTAATTGAAATACCACAAAACTATTCGTGAATTAATATGAGGAATATTTTCAATCAGTTACTTGAAAGATATGCACCCTTTAAACATAAGTCTTAGTGTCAGTGAGCTAGTTAATCTATTCTGTTTATAGATGTGCCCTATCAATATTTCAGCCGGAACATTGTAATAAAGATGTTATACTGATAAATGAGCGCGTGCATTATCTTAACTAGCTCTAATACAGATTGCAGAAAGTAACCTCGAAGCTACACAGCATAAGTCAACAACAAATTATCGTTTGTAATGCGAAATCCAATGTTAATTGAAAAGACTCGTCTTAAGATTCCATCCCCAGGTTTATTTTAATTACCCGCACGATAGTCTAGATAATAATTAAATCATAAGTAATTATTTTGCTACGATTTTATCAGTGGAATCGTGCCGAATGGAAGAGAATTTTCTTGTAGGAAAGTAATTTTTCGAAAAAAAATATTTCCATTACAGATGATTGGAGAGTACCTCTAGAAGTAGTAGAGACTCTTTAATTTCAACTAATTTTATGTCGATTAGTTTTAAAACAGGAAAAATATGTGATTATGTTTCATCATCTAAGGACAGACAACTACTACTGCCCAAGATATATAAGTACAAATCGAAAATATGTTTTTTAAAATCTTAACAGCTAATTAAATATGGGTTTGCAGGAACAATACTGAATCGTAAAATATAATGTTGGTATAAGCTAAATATGTTTACGTTTAAATGCATTTAGTTAGTGAAAAATAAGTATTTGTATAACTTTACAAATCTAAGAGAGGTTCTCTGTATCTAAATTAATTCTTTCGAGACGGATTTTATATTTGGACATACAAAATAGTTTTAGAAATGATAAGCTGTAAGTAATAATGATGCTCAGTAATAATGGACATACAATAGAGATTAATAGTTGTTGTAGTTAATAAGTGGTGTAATTCAAAACAAAGGAAAATAAAATTCTATAAAACGCAAGATATGTGTAATATAGTAACATAAAATAAATTGCCTCAGCCAAACAATAAGGTCGTACTTAATTGAAACTATGTCCGAAAAGAATCACTATATAAATAATTAGCGTTTCTATGTACAAAGGGCACTAGGGAAGTTTTGCAATACAGCTTTTTTTATTTAATTTTTTCAAAGTAATTTCCTCTACACTTAATACCTCTCTCCATCTTCCGAAACCAATCGTTAAACCAGTTCTGCCAAGTTTGACTAGGAAGTAATGCACACTCGTTGTCCCAAGCAAAGCAGAAGCTTCTCATCACTGGAAAACCGAGTCCCTTTTAGCTTCATTTTCACATGCGGGACCAGCGCAAAGTCCCAGGAAGCAACATCTGGACTGTAGGGAGGTGCTCGAGAAATTTCAATCCTGCCATGCAGGCTTTGGCGCGTTGAGCTGGAGCATTATCGTGATGGAGGAACCAGGTGTCCATTCTTGATTTTAGCCGCAGGTTCTTCATAGATTCAATGACTTTATGCAGGCACTGTTCAGTACACCACTTAGCTGTGACTCTCTTCTGTGTGTCCAAAACGACGCGTTCCACAATTCCACTCGATTTGAAAAATACAGCTATCATTTTCTTCTTTACAGATCGGGATTTTCTGACAACTACGGGTGTATCCTCATCATCAAAGACTCAAACTTTAGCACAGCCAAGTCTCGTCAGCTGTCACGATGTTGTTCACATACCGAGATTGTTCCTTATTAAACTTTTTTAGCATCTCCCGGTACCAAGTCACGTCGTGTCATCTGCTCTTCAGTCAGTCGATGTGGTACCCAGAGAACAAAGTTTTTTCACGTGCAAATGATCATGCAGAATCTAACCAATTGCCGGTGCATTTAGGCCTGAAGTACCCTCTATCTGTTGGTAGGTCACTCGCCTGTCCTCGCCAAGCATTTTCCTCCCATTAGTAACGCTTTCCTCCGTAACTGACGTTGGTGGCCTTCCAGGTCTCTAAGCATCCTCCACAGTTAAATTTCCGCTTTGGAATTCTCTATACCACCTGAATATCGTTGTGGGATGTGGACAAACATCACCTAGTGCATGAGTTATTTCTTCCAAGCACTAGTCTATATTTAAATCACGCATGAAATTATAATATAAAACTGCTCTTATCTCATTTCATGACCACGATGCCATCGCCAGCACTTTACACACTCACTGCTAATGAATAACTGAGCCCATCGACATGGTGCGGCGGCTATGTCTCAACATACAGCAACAAGCAGCTTCCTACGATTTATTGTTGCGTCATATTAAAAAACTTTCCTAGCACCTTTTGTATTTGTCGTCGTGGAACCTCGTAAAAGAAGTTGGTCCTTGCCCTAGGTATTAAAATAGTTGCAAACGATCTAGTCTTCGGTCTAATATCATTGGCACTAATTGAATTATTTTTTTATATTTGGTATTATAAATTTAAAATAAATTTGGATTGGTCGTATCTGTATGTGCAGATTAATCTCACTCAAACTATAATAAGCATAAACATAAGCGCATCAAATTTACTTAAAAATATTATATGATTATACAATTTTATTAATTGTTGGGTATTTATGTATTTTTTAAATTAATAATCTATTACAATTTACGAGAAATATTCATAACTATTTACTGTGTTAAGTCACTAAAACATTGTGGGTAGTAAAAATTCATCAATAGAAAGCATGCAGCATCTTAAGCACAGTCAGTGTCTGAGGGATTCGAAATTAATTAAATTCCTCCCTCCATCGCATAATGCGAATATCCGGCTATTTTTATGGTCACATGGAATGTGCTTGGTCCATATTTAGCCTCCTGCGTGTAGTCGTTCGTTTAACATAAGAATTGCATTTTTGTACTTTCCGAATAAATAAACAGACATCCAGTCTGCTAAAGCGGAAAAAAATAACGATTCATTTGTGCTAAACTATAAACTTGTGTCTATAACTATTTGCCTTACATATATAGGGTTTGGCACTGAACTAACCGGTTACACAGACTTTTTAGTGTTCTTACGTTGTCGTCTTATTTAAGACTTCATGTGCTGTTTTACTAATGGAATTTCGAGTATTCCCGGCTTCTGCGTAACGCATAAGTATTTCACGAAGGCTAAATAACATAATAAAATTTACGTGCTCGCTCATATTTTTACCGTTTCGACGTCATACGTTGATGTACAGAATATTCGGAGTATTTTTTAATGAACTCTATAATTTCCACGTTACAGAAAATTGTTCACAGTCTTGAAAAATTTTATTGATGTAAGTGATTATGCACAATGAGAAATTGTCTACGTCTATGTACAATAATTTACGGAAAACTGATAATAAGCCCAGGGCATTTCTAAACGGAGAGAAGATCGTATATTTTTCATAAATGGAAAAGTATTGTAGCACAGAAATAGTGCTCAGTGTTTGGAATATTTGAAATTTAAAGGATTTTGGCGAAAGAAAGTCGGGGCAATACCTGAACGGAATTTGCTGGCGGTTTAAATAGTAATAGCACCTTGAGTAATAAAAGTTTTATTTCTTACTATACAAAGTAAAAACTGGATGTAATTTTCCAATAATTATAATAAAAATTTCACATATTTCATTATCTGTGTGTAAACCCTAATAGAAGGTATCTGATTCAAAACCGATAATAATGGAATTTGCTTAATAATATGATTGTTTTTCCTGAGAATAGATTTTCTCTGAATAACTAAATCTGTTTACAATTGTATTACAAATTCCTTGATATGAGGGAGCGTTTTTATATTCGCGGAATGAGCGGGTTGTAGAGGGGTGAGTAGGCGCATTGGGGGCGTGGCCTGTGCAGCGACTCATGATTAGTATAAATACGAAGTTTCATTGTTATTAGACAGTTAGTCTTTGAGCTATCGTCAACCAAGTAACATAATCAGGAGTGAAAAGTGAAATATGGAAAAAATCGAATATCGTGCCGTTATAAAGTTCCTTACCAGACAAGGAAAATCAGTCGCGACCATAATTAATGAGATGTCATTGATTTACGGCGACTCTTGTCCAGGAAAAACCATGGTGTACAAGTGGCATAGTTTATTTAAACAAGGAAGGGAATCCCTTGAAGACGACCCGAGGCCGGGCAGGAGCATTGAGGTGACCACGCCAGCACTTATCCAAAAAGTTGAACAAATTGTACTCGAAGATGCTCGACTAAAGAAGAAACAACTCGCAGAAATGGTTGGAGTATCCGATACAACAATTTTTAAAATCCTACACGATCATCTCGGCATGTCTAAGGTCAGCGCAAGATGGGTGCCGAGAATGCTCACGCCGCCGCAAAAACAACAGCGCGTAGAGTGTTCGCGTGCATTTTTGGACCTCTGTAATGAAGACAAGGATGGTGTATTGAGTGGAATTGTTACTGGAGACGAAACCTGGGTTCATCATTATGAACGTGAGTCCAAACAAGACTCCATGCAGTGGCATAAAAAGGGCACAGCACCTCCCAAGAAATTTGAGGTTTCACAATCAGCTGGGAAACTCATGGCAACGGTATTTTGGGACTCGGAAGGAATATTGTTGATTGATTGTAAAGATAAAGGTGTTTCTATAACTGGAGAATATTACGCTTCAATATTAGAGCGACTAAAAGAAGCCATTAAAGAGAAAAGACGGGGAAAATTGACAAAAGATGTTCTGCTTTTGCACGACAACGCGCCCGTCCACAAGAGCCGCGTTGTGTTAGCTGCCCTGCATAAGGTGGGCTTCGAAATTGTGAATCACCCACCCTACAGCCCAGACCTGGCCCCGAGTGATTATTACCTGTTTCCGAAAATGAAAAAAGAGCTGCGGGGTAAAAAATTTACTGCCGATGATGGTTCTAATTCAATTGCGAGGTGCTGTAATAGTCTTAAGAAACGTGATTTTAAGTGTAAGTATTTAATGCATACCCACTAACTTGAGGACGTGGAATTCAAAATTCATATTCATTTATTATATACTTTATTCTATTATTTATTATACTGTTTATAAGGATAGAGCGATTCAACAGATAGTATGTGATCCCTCATTTACAGCCGGTATTGTATATTTTTATAGCATTTTATATAACAACGTGGTTAATGAAAAAGTTTGGCTTTCTAATATATACATATGTACATATCAAATCTCTTTCATGTTATGTTTATAATAATACGTATATATTATCAATTCTTTGTTAGTAATAATATTCCCAAATATATATATGTATTACAAACAATTATACGTCCTTTTGGACATTCATGCACATATTACGAAATTTCAATATTTTTAAAATACTCTGTATATCGTATTTTAGAAACGATCGCCTATGCTTCATTCTATAGACGTACAGATAAGAAACTATGAATAAAAACCTACAACAATGACCAGTTACGAATCCAGTACAATCCAAAACTGTGTATACGACAATGTTTAGTATTACTAGATCTCTTGTTACTCTGATGGCTATTCGTGCTGAAATAATTGTTCACCATTAATCTTTCCAGTCAATCTATACGCATTGCAAGTCGCTCCCATATTTTTGTATACCACTTTACAAGTTCAAGTTTATGAACAACATTTATATTGGGAATGACATTAAATGTGTGTTCGATCCTTCCTCTTACTGGCGATATCAATGACAGCACCTTACGTTACGTTACGTTAATTATATCAATAATGATATTAAATACGACCTTGTCGATATAAAGTTTTTATTGTACTATTATAATATTTAACTTTGAAATTAAACTTTTGTGAGCATTGAAAATATTTTTGCACGTCTTTTAAGAAGTGTACCTTTGTAAGAGACGGAAATTATAATTACATGAAATACGAAGATAATTTAACGTAACCCGAAACTTAAAACGAAACACTTAAATTATGGTAACGATTTTTTTTTTCAAAATATTCCCCTTCAACAGTAATACATTCGGACCAGTGGTACTTGAATGACATTATACTAGTTTTATGTAATGATCAATATCGAGGTCGTCAGAATACTGCTCTGTTTCTTCGTCTATCTTGAATTTCCTTTCGGCGAGAAATAGCTAGAGTTTTGGGAATAAATGGAAGTCTAGTGGGGTAAGAGCTGGTGAATTGACTTGTTGGCGCACAACCTGAAATCGTAGTTCTACCAATTTTTCCGAAACAATGCGATTAGTTCGTTTCGGCGCTATCGATGGAATAGCACTTTCGAGCCATTACGAGTCTATTTTCGGTTATGGTAATTTTGACATTGTCCAGAAGAGCAGCATATGTCCCATTAATAGTTTACCCCCTTGCAAGATAGTTGATAAGCATTCCCTTTGAAAACTAAAATATCGTGACTGTTGCTTTTCTGGCTGAAGGAAAAGACTAGGCCATCTTTGGCAGGGACTAACACGATGCCTTCACAGCTGAGATTGCCATTTCGATTCTAGCAAATAATAATAGGCCCAAGTTTCATCAATCGTAACAAAGTAACGCAAAAAGCTATCGGAGTTAAAAATTATCTTTGGAAATTCGCGCTCATAAACATCGAGATCGTCAAAATACTGCTCTGCTTTCTCGTTTGCCTTGAAATTTCATGCGGCGAGAAATAACTTGAGGTTTAGGAATAAATGGAAGTTTAAAGGGGCTAGACTCGATGAACTGGGTGGTTCAGACACAAAATTGGATTCAATATTGATCCAGCTTTTTTCCGAACAAAGCGACTGGTGTGTGCGTTGTACATTATCATAATGGAATAATACTTTCTTTCGAGCCGTTGCGAGTCTTTTTTCGGTAATGGCGACTTTCACTTTATTCAGAAGGACAACATATGTCCCGTTAATTGTTTAACCTTTGCAAGACAGTCGAAAAGAGTATCCCATTCGAATCCTATAATATTGTGGTTATTTCCTTTCCAGCTCTATCACGTATTTGATTTGTATTCAGTAAATGCGGCACTCATCTGGCAGAAAGCTTAGATATGCATTCGACATGCAATATAAGGTGTACTTGTTCAGTAAATATCCCTATAGTCTAGTCCCCTTCCCCTTTCACTCTTTGATCATAACACATGAACTTTTTCAACAATTACTAAAATGGTAGCACGTTTTGGTGGTCTAAAATGTTCTTCATCTTCGAGGTTCTAGTCACCATTTTTAAAGCTAGAAACGCAGCGGCGAATCTTGACCTTCGAAAAAGCATCGTTACCCAAGTATAAATACTGATATGCACCACGAATATCGATTTTATCCATTTTACAACTTTCACTAAATACCCCTTCCTTAAACAACTGTATCTGTATCCGAAAACTGAATATCAGACGATACTGGAAATTTAAATTTAAAATAATAATTTTATGGCGAGTCTCATCTTCCGTCAAATCATCCTTTTAACTCTTCTAATACTTCCATACATATAATATAGGCATTGTGATTTAAATCGACATAATACTCTTCACGGTACTTTTACTTCTTAGATAATTTTTATTTTCTCCTCGAGAGAGACGTAGCGTTTCTTCGTTTTTCTTCATTTGAATATGTACTGACCAGCTGATTTATGTACAGTCGATAAAGCGAAGTCTACCTGATGAGTTCTTAATGAACGAAACACGTGGTAGTTATTGTTTTGTTGACTGAAACTTTTCATTAATTACGATGTTACGTTTGACAAGGGCTGTTTATACGTACGGTCACTATTTGCATTGTCAAAGGATATTCTAACCATAGTGATCTAAAGCGACATTTTTCTTCAAAAAATGGAAGCATTGCTTTCTTATTCTTATGCTTTTTTCTACGCTATTTTTCTAATTTACTACTTTTATGACCTTTACCATATAAATAATTGTAAACTAGAAAGTGTCACATGCTAATTTCACTTCTTGAGATGATGGCGCGGTTGATGGAGTATCCTTTGAATATGTATTTTCAGCATTCTTCCCGTTGCTTCTTCGTTTTTGAGTAGATTTAAAGTTATCACGCCAATCACTTAAAATACTGTCTTTTCTTTTTAACAATTTACTCACTTGGTGCTTGAGACACACCAAATTTTTTGGCAACATCCGACTGACTGCAAGTTGTTTCTTCCAAAAACTCAAGCAATTTTACTTTTTCCTTCAGAGCAAGGTCTTTTCTTTTCAAGTTTGTCGAAGAAGCCATTTTTCATTCACTTTCACTCACTTTAGATTGCAATGTCAAATAACAAACTGACCAGAAATCCAGCTTTTAAATTCGCACAGAATTAACCATTCTCTAAATACTGTTTAAAATCACATAGGTACAAGATTTTATTGCAGTACGTAATTATCCGAAGATTATCTGTAATTATGTACATAATAGCTTTCTAAAAGTAAAGTAAACATTCATAGTAACAGGTAGAGAAATTTATTGTTTTATGAATACAAAATCGCATTAATGTTCTTAGAAAAGCCATTCCTTTACCCAATATATTCTATTAAAAGATATTCTTATAACCGAATAATTTTGTTAATACGAAATGGTTTTGTTCTTGAGATTTTAATTCCTTTAACCGATATATTCTATTAAGAGAGTTTCCAATAAACGGGTTTCACTGTCTAACAGAATCATTATTTATAACAATCAAAAAGACGAAATATGAAAGCTAACAAGAAAGTAACAAGAACTATGTCTACAATAATAACAAACAAAACTAATTGCAGAGAAACAACAAAAGAACATAGTAAATAACCTACAAGCAGACTTAAGAATAATACTAGACACTACAATTTTTTAAATTATAAACAGAATATGAATTCTTAATTTTTGACACTAACATATATACCTATACAAGAGGTAATTGAAGAAACTATTCAGCGATAGTGGACCAACGAAGGAAGAATGAAAACTAAGGAATTGTTTCACGTGGGATGTTGTATCTTAGATAAGGATTGACTATTTCAGTCGGTCAGTTGAACGACTAGACAATAAATTAATTAAGTTTAATCGGACTGTCGACTTTATCTCAGGACAAGCTCATTTACTAAAATTGCAGTTAGTTCTTTTATTATCTTTGTCGGTGTTAATAGTACATATGACATGAATAATTAACTATAAATGAAATGATGAAGATACAAATATATAATATGTATATGCTCGACCTACATCTCATCTAAAGTTTATGCGCGCCATAGTAATTAGTTTTGTATTTACTAAATTTATAATAACTTACGAAACTAATTTCAGTAATTAGTTCGGTATTTGATAAAAGATGTTTTTAATAAAATATTTAATTAAATTTTCTCCATATATTAACCACATTATCTACTAATACATATTATCATACTAATCTGAAGCATCAATAGTCTTTTAAAGTATTTAGAATAAATTATGGTATTTCATGTTTCGTTATTATTA
The DNA here is from genome assembly GCA_031893035.1 of Dermolepida albohirtum. Classification (NCBI taxonomy): domain Eukaryota; kingdom Metazoa; phylum Arthropoda; class Insecta; order Coleoptera; family Scarabaeidae; genus Dermolepida; species Dermolepida albohirtum. The sequence continues at coordinate 16,511 of JAVIWB010003233.1, read as the reverse complement.
AAATTTCATATCGTTTGTTATACGTTTAATTATCTTTTCATTGAGGAAAATCTAACGCAATACAATATACAATAGTGCTATTCATTGTAATTCAAACCTAAAATCTATATATTTTTTAGATATATAATATAAATAGTGGCCCATCAGATCTTCTCATCCTATATTATTTGAATGGGTATGATGAACAATTCCTGTTCTTAGTTTTGTTTTGCCATCTGCGAACTCCTCTCTTCTTTAGATTTTAATATATTTTTTATAATATTCCGCAATTAACAGTAAGTTTTTCGTAGTCTTCCTTTCCTTTTTTAATCTTCTGGTTTCAACTTCGTCATTGTGTAAATTACTAGGTTCGTCTCTGTTTTCTATACGTAGCCAAATCATGATCTTTTTGCATCTTTGTTTTCCTGGTTATTCTTTCTATATCTTTGCTTAGTACGTGATTTGTTTTTCTATTATTAACTGCGTTATTTGCTCTAGCTGTAATTGCTCTCTAAATTTTTTTTTCAAATATTCTTGAGTTTGTCCTAGTTTTTGTCAGTCAGGTTCCGCTACGTACGTCTTCTTCATATATATATATATGTACTACTGTGGGCAAAAAATAGTAAGGCTTTGTTCATAATTTTTAAATTCTGAATTTATTCTTCCAAATCTATTTCGTCCCCCTCAAAGTAATCCTCCCTGGCCCCAATACACTTGTGCCAACGTTTCTTCCAATTCTCGAAACAGTTGTTAAAGTCAATTTCAGGAATAACCTTCAATGCGCGTAGCGATTCACGTTTAATGTCTTCAATTGACTCAAAACGGTTTCCCCGGAGCGGTCGTTTGAGTTTGCTGAATAGCCAGCAGTCACACGGAGCTAAATCAGGCGAATACGGTGGTTGCGGCACGATATTGGTTGAAAATTTGGCGAAAAACTCGCTAAGAATTAATGCAATATGCGACGGTGCATTATCGTGGTGCAAAAACCAAGAGTTGTCGGCCCATAATTCTGGCCTCTTTTTATGAATAGCATTGCGCAAACGACGCATAACACTCAAATAGTATTCTTTGTTGACAGTTTGACCGGTCGGAAGGAATTCGGAGTGCACCACACCTCGATAATCGAAGAAAACTGTCAACATAACCTTGATTTTTGACTTGCTTTGACGTGGTTTTTTGGGCTTCGGCTCACCTTTGATACCATATTCGGCCGATTGATCGTCTGTTTCCGGGTCATAAGCGTAGATCCAAGTCTTATCTCCAGTTATGATGCCTTTCATTTTGTCTTGATAGTCGGAAAGCATTGTTTCACAGACGTCAACGCGACACTGTTTTTCGAAAAAATTGAGTGATTTTGGAACAAATCGTGCATTCAGTTTTCTTAGGCCCAAATGATCTTTCAAAATGGTTTTCACTGATCCTTCCAATATTCCAACGATGCCAGTAAGGTCTCCGACTGTTCATCGTCGATTCTCAAGCACCAGTGCCTTGATTCTATTGACGTGTTGATCATCAGTTGATGTTGATGGCCGTCCTGGACGTGGTTCGTCATCAACGCGTTCTCGACCCTTTTTGAATAATTTGTACCAATTAAAAACACTAGCTCGCGACAAACAATTATCACCGAAGTCCTTTTGCAACATTCTGAACGTTTCGACACCAGAAATTTGATTCCGTACACAAAATTTAATGGAACTTCTTTGTTGAATAATTTCACTCATTGTAATAATCGCCGAATACACTTTTTGTACTTCAGGAAGACAAGCGTATACTAAACACTAATGATTATTTTGATGTGACATTTTGCACAGATGTCACTGACAGTCACACCAACCTAGAAAAAAAATATTTCCACGAATGGGTTTTCGCGCGAAATTTAAATTAAAAGTCTTACTATTTTTTGCTCACAGTAGTATATATATATATATATATATATATATATATATATATATATATATATATATATATATGTATATTATAATTTTATATACTCACATTTTCGTTCTTTTCCAAAGTATTTATTTGTTACTAACTGTATCTGTAATTGATATTTTATATTATTTGTCAATATCGCTTTAATTTTTATTAGCATATTATGACCGATACTTTGTTCTAAATGCATGCTTTGTATTTGTTCGTTGTGTTACGTTATGCATTAGAAATAGATGAAAGAAAAACAAGCATAACATAACATGCTTGTTTTTCCTTTATCTATTTCTAATGCCACTCTTTCTATACTCCTTTGAAAGTGTCGAGTTTCGTGCCTGAAAAAGTGCATTTGTAGTACGCATTACTTTTCTTATTTAATAAAAAGAAAAAAGCCGCTGAAAGTCATCGTTTGCTCTTAGAAACTTACGGTGAACATGCTCTAACCACAAAAATATGTGAGGCGTGGTTTCCATAATTCAAAAGTGGTGACTTCGATGTGCAAGACGAAGAACGTTCTGGTAGACCGAAAAAGTTTGGAGATGCGAAACTGCAGGAGTTATTGGATGAAGACCCAATCAAAACTCAAAACCAATTGGCGTTAAATGTGGCCAAAGAAACGATTAGCGACCGATTATGAGCAATGGGGAAAATCCAAAAGATGTGAAAATGGGTGTCACATCAATTGAATGACAGGCAAATGGAAAATTGAAAAATCATCTATGAAATGCTGTGATCGGGAGTCATTTCTGCATCGAATAGTGTCTTTCGAACTTTTGAAAGAACAGTTAATACTAATCGCTACCGACAACAAACTATCAAGTTGACCCATGCGTTGATAGAAAAATGTCCAGAATGGACCTGAAGACACAGTAAAGTGACATTACAACACGATAACGCGCTGTCTCATACAGCAAAATCGGTCAAAGAAGCATTGAAAGCACGCGCTTGCAGAGCAATACTTCGCCAATTTCGAGGAAGTTAGAAAATGGCTCGATGAATGGTTTTGCTCAAAGGACAAATAGTTTTTTTTTAAATAAATAAATTTTTCCGTTTTCATCTGGTATATATATATATATATATATATATATATATATATATATATATACCTGTTGCAGTTTCGTAAAATGGAAAAAAGCATTTGTATATATATATATATATATATATATATATATATATATATAACAAATAATTTAAAAAATGGGAAAAGAAGTGTAGTTATACAAACTTGACGTAGTCCTATTGTTGTATTTCAGCAAAAGTTCACAGCTTACCAGATATTTGCAGAATTGCTAGATATTTTGTTTGACCTCATATAACTTTATTATTTAGAGAAAAGTTGTAAAGAAAAGGTTCAGTTGGTTTAACTAATTTTTTATAATACTTCCCCTTTTTGGGTTATGACATAAACTTTTGTTTTTTTAAATGGCACCATAGTTAGCTATGACTTCATTAAAAAGGATTTATTTTCCCCGTTTCAAAAAAGTACCAATTTATATGGCTACTATGTTAAATAAATGACTTGTAGGCATTTTTAATTATTTCCTGCCCTTAAAAGCAACAAAGTAGTACACAAAAACTGACCTAACTTACACTCATAAGTTATTTCGCTGACTAGAGTCAACAAACTGTGGGATGTTCACCAGGCACAATAAACATCTATAAATGCAACAAGATCCTCATAACCTCGTTCTCCGGCCCTAAGTTTTTAATTGAACGTTAACTGGGATCTCTATGTCTGAGAGAATGAGCTACAAAATATGCTTGATGAATTGGATTTGGAGATCAAAACCATTAAAATGGTTTCGACATGATGAAGATCCTTCACATAGCACTTTAACTGGTAGACATTTCTTGAATGGAGCTGTTGATTTCGTTGTTATTAAAAAGTCTAGATGATTATGATTCATCAGTTATTAATCATTATTCTACAGCGGTATGTAATACCTATATTAGTAGTGTTATCTAAAACTTTAAATGCTTGTCGCTCAGATACGATAGAGTTCCGGACATATGTTCATTAGACATATTTTACTGGAAACTGCTTCAGTAACATCATACAGCTGTAGCAACCATGTCATAGGATACTTTACTTTTATTTTCAGTTTCTTTAAGGAATCACATTGCTTAAACTCAATCCATCCTTCAATATATATTTACATAGAATATATTTATTTATTTTGTTCGTTTACTTTATATTAAAGTTAAACTCATTGATCGAATAAACTAATTTAATATATTAACTATTTATTTTGTATAATAGAGACTAATCAAAAAGGTAAATAAAATTCCTTACCACATCAATGTTCGTATTCTGTATATGTATTTTGACATATAAGTTGTCATCATTAGCAGATAATTATTCACAGTAACATACCTGGATCCACGGCAAAACTAATTCCGCACGCCTTCCACCGTTAAACACCAAATACACACTGATTTATTTAATTGATTAATTGATTAAATCGCGTTTAAGCGAATGCTGACAAAGACCTTAAGTCCACACTACGAGCGCGAGCGTAATTATAAGTCCTGGTCTAACAAAGTCCCTGTAATCGGCGTTAAACTGTTGAGGGTAGTGAAGGTGCATGAACAGTTATTATTATTATTATTTTTTAATGTATATTATGTTACATTTAATCACTGATATATCTCAATGCACTACCAAATATTCTCTGTTTTTACGTATAAATATATAATGCAAATTATGTGTTTTATTTATTCTTTAAAAAAACCGCGAAATTTGAAATACCCTGTGTATGTATATATGTATATACATATATACATATGTATATATATATATATATATGTATATATGTATATATGTATATACATATATACATATACAGGGTGTGTATGTATATATGTATATACATATATACATATACAGGGTATTTCAAATTTCGCGGTTTTTTTAAAGAATAAATAAAACACATAATTTGCATTCACTTTCAAAAGTTTTTTATTGGTAATTGAAGTATCGATTATGACATTTATATACGTAAAATAATATCTGCCAAGTGGCTTCCTCTTGCAGATCCACAGACGTCCACCCCTTTTGTTAAAATTGTCAATGACATTTTGACATAATTAAGGCTCTATCTCACCAATGACACGAATAATTTCATCTTTCAAAGCAGGAATTGATTGTGGATGGTTTTTATAAACCTGGCTTTTCACATAACCCTAAAGAAAGTAGTCTAACGGTGTCAAATCACATGATCTTGGTGGCCAATTAATATCACCGTGTCTTGAGATTACACATCCAGGAAACTTATCTCTAAATAAATCAATTGATTTGTGTGCAAAGTGAGGTGTAGCGCCATCCTGTTGAAACCACATATCCTCTAGATCAATATTCATTAATTCAGGCCACAAAAATTCGGTTATCATCCGACGATATCGATCACCATTCACAGTTACAACTTCACCAGCAGCATTTTCAATGAAGTATTGTCCAATTATACCAGCTGACCATAATGCACACCAAACAGTAACTCGTTTAGGATGCATAAGTTTCTCATGATTAATTCGTGGATTTTCTTCACCCCAGATATGGCAATTTTGTTTACACTTTCACGAACCAAATCAGTATTTTCTTGTGAATGACCACTACGACTGTACTTTTCACTTTTTTGATCTTCCACGGAACCGGTCTCTTGAAATTTTTTAATAATTCGATCAATAGTGCTTTCAGATGGACGATTATGTAAATCACAAAATTCACGTAATTTTCTAAAAACTCTTTTCACAGAATGCAGATATTCATAAAATAATTCAACAATTTGAATACGTTGTTGTACCATGTACGAAGCCATTTTTATAAATGTCATACATCACACTTTTTAAATGCCCACATATCCAGACAAATTCAGTGCGCCATCTATAATTTATTTATTCTTAAAAAAACCGCGCAATTTGAAACCCCGTTTATATATATATATATATATATATATATATATACATATATATATATAAACGGTGTTTCAAATTGCGCGGTTTTTTTAATAAGAAAATAATAAGAAAATAAAAATACTTATCGACATAATTATAATATGAAACCGATGTCTTCTTGTTTATTTAAAGAGTTATATATATATATATATATATATATATATATATATATATATATATTTTCTTTTAAATAAATATATATATATTACTATTAATTTTCCCAGTCTTCTCATTCTATTAATACGATTAGTTTACATTAATTAATTCGATCGTATTTCAATTAGCCGTTTGAGTTACCTCATTTTTTTTCTAATTCATAAATTATTGATTTTATTTATTATTTGTTCTGTTATGTATAATATTTGCGTAATTAATCTTTGGAAATATGTACAATTATAATTGAACCTTTACGTCGTTCTGTTCTTCCGCTTTGAAGATTTGTAAATACTTTCGGCCCTCTGTATATTTCTATCAACAAAATATGGGAAAACAAATTGATTGCTAACCCAAACCATAAGACGTTCATATTGCAGAACTACCATATATGTATGTATATGTCAGGTAGTGTATTCAAGCAAATGATAGCCCCGAAATAGGCTGTTTCGAAAAAGCTTTGTTTTATGAACCGGTATGCTTTGACTGAACCGTGTTCCAGTTGTTATTTCATTATAAATGTCACCGTTTTTAATAAAGTCGAATTCAATTTTTTAGGTAAAGTAGTAGTTTGTAGTAATTTTATGTATATTTCATAGTTATTTGAAAGTATTCTGGTCATTGTTACGAGGGAATACCAATTACGTATTTCGAAATTATTTTTTAGATGACAAATAATTGCTGAACATACGAAGAATTACCCCAGAAAATGATGTAGTGATACAGGTGTAATAATACTAATAGAGGTTTATTTGACGCAAGACAAATATATATATATATATATATATATATATATATATATACATATACATATACATATATTGTATATATACATATATATACACATATATATATATATATATATATATATATATATATATATATACATATATATACATACATGTATATATAATAACGAGTGCAAATCAAAAATGCATTATGTCCAATGGCTCTCAAAGATTTTGCGCAAGTATACCTAAAAGATTTTTAAATTGATGCTTGGAACATGCTGGTGTGTATGGAATGCACATCAAATCTAGGCCTTGTCTTATGTGTAAAATATGGATGCGACTTATTAGCTTATGTAATTCTACGAATTACTGTCATTGTTCCACATTTCATTTCATTTTTGCTTTTTGCTTTCCAAAAGCTCTAGTAGAGTTTTAACATGTCGACTTATTCTGCCTACTTATGTATTTACTTGGTATGTACGAGGATGGTTTGATAAGTATGAGAAATAAACACATTGTCTTTTGTGAAAAATAATTTAATTTTGAAGCATTGCGAGCTGTATGCTTTGCTCGGTGCATTTCCATTTTCATTCCAACACAAAAAAAGGTTGTTTTTGTTAAGGTCTCCGACATATATTATATATCATTTTCAAATTTTAGAATTCAGGAAAAATAAGAAGCTGGATTGTTTTCAATAGAGAAAGATAAGAAACAGAAAAATAAATAAATTAAGAAATCAATTTAAACTCTAATTTGTGCAATTTTGCCGTTGGAACAATTGATTGGTGTGTGTTGTCTCAATGAATGAGCATTTTTGTGCATGAATCATCTTTGCTTCAGCTCCTCTTTTCGGGTCAAATCATACAGTACAATAGTCTTTACTAATGCAGGTACTAGGTGCCGCTGTGGAATAATGAATAATAACTGATGAGTACAGCCATCTCGACTGTACCTGTACTAGTAGGGTTATCTAAAACTACAAATACTTGTAGCTCAGTTGCGGTACCACTACGTTTTGGACAAATGTTCGTTAGACATTTTTAACTTGAGATTTCTTGAGTAACACATCCTTAAGCTGTGTCAATCATGTCATGGGATACCCGGTATATTATGTTATACAAATTACATATTCGTAATTAATTATATTTGAAAATATAAATAAATATAAAAATATTACATTGTATATTTAATGTATATACGAGGGAGCGTTTTTATATTCGCGGAATGGGGGACAAGGGGTGGAAATAAAAAAACCAAATTATTTTTCTTTTTTAATATATTCACCTGCAAGAGGGATACATTTTTCACATCTTTCAATTAATTTATTTATACCCTCATAAAAAAATGATTTCTCTTTATCTGCAAAATACGCCGAAACTGCCTCCTTGACTTCATCATCGGCAGTAAATTTTTTACCCCGCAGCTCTTTTTTCATTTTCGGAAACAGGTAATAATCACTCGGGGCCAGGTCTGGGCTGTAGGGTGGGTGATTCACAATTTCGAAGCCCACCTTATGCAGGGCAGCTAACGCAACGCGGCTCTTGTGGACGGGCGCGTTGTCGTGCAAAAGCAGAACACCTTTTGTCAATTTTCCCCGTCTTTTCTCTTTAATGGCTTCTTTTAGTCTCTCTAATATTGAAGCGTAATATTCTTCTGATTGTGACACTTTAAATTTCTTGGGAGGTGCTGTGCCCTTTTTATGCCACTGCATGGAGTCTTGTTTGGACTCAGGTTCATAATGATGAACCCAAGTTTCGTCTCCAGTAACAATTCCACTCAATACACCATCCTTGTCTTTATTACAGAGGTCCGAAAATGCACGCGAACACTCTACGCGCTGTTGTTTTTGCGGCGGCGTGAGCATTCTCGGCACCCATCTTGCGCTGACTTTAGACATGCCGAGATGATCGTGTAGGATTTTAAAAATTGTTGTATAGGATACTCCAACCATTTCTGCGAGTTGTTTCTTCTTTAGTCGAGCATCTTCGAGTACAATTTGTTCAACTTTTTGGATAAGTGCTGGCGTGGTCACCTCAATGCTCCTGTCTGGCCTCGGGTCGTCTTCAAGGGATTCCCTTCCTTGTTTAAATAAACTATGCCACTTGTACACCATGGTTTTTCCTGGACAAGAGTCGCCGTAAACCAATGACATCTCATTCATTATGGTCGCGACTGATTTTCCTTGCCTGGTAAGGAACTTTATAACGGCACGATATTCGATTTTTTCCATATTTCACTTTTCACTCCTGATTATGTTACTTGGTTGACGATAGCTCAAAGACTAACTGTCTAATAACAATGAAACTTCGTATTTATACTAATCATGAGTCGCTGCACAGGCCACGCCCCCAATGCGCCTACTCACCCCTCTACAACCCGCTCATTCCGCGAATATAAAAACGCTCCCTCGTACATTAAAATAACAATAATAGTTATATTAATATAACACAATAAATATGATTCACACAATAGAATATCTTTTAAAATGATACTAAATAGCTCCTTAAATTATAAATAGTCATATTCATTTAAAGTTTTTATTATTTAGTTAAATTATGATCTAATATTGTTCAAAAGTTATTAATTTAACAAGATTTACCGTTTAATATAATCGTCTACTTAGTAACTCATATGTCAGATGCACAATCTATTAGATGTTGTTGTTATCTGTATTACAAAAATGTCAATATTATAGTAACATTAATAGATAATATTAAATTTAATTTTTTTTGAAAACTAACTATATACATTACCATTTATGTATGTATATCAATTCGTCAACTGGAAATGAATTTTATATTAACACAAAGGTATTTTAAAAAAACGAAATAAAAAAAACAAAGTAAAAAGGCCACACCGACTTGACATTTATAATAGACCCAAAAAAAAATTTTACTCCCGTTAAAAATTATAATTTAATTATTGAAAGTAATTAAGCAAAAGTTGAAAATATATTAATAACTGAGGAAGCATACCTTTTAAGTTTAAATTTAACTTTTATATGATTCTGGTATCGTATGTCAGAAATATTTATATTATTTATTGTACGGGACCCAAGTCCCGTATTAAATTTAGGAAAACTATATTTATTGAATCAGAAAAGAACATAATCCTATATACCCTTTTTTGAACAAATAGTATCACACTATATTGAAGTTCTAAGAATCCCATTCCTAAGATTACATACTCACTAACTATTAACATTTACTTGTAATCAGTATCGTGGTAAAAACATGCTTCAAAATCCTGTAAATTTTTGTTATTATTACCACTTTATTAAATGGCGCAAAACGGTACTGGAGGGTATTGCTCACATAATATATACATATATATACCTTTGCTGCCTTATTGTACAACATATAATTTAGTATTTGTTGTAACACCTAGTTTATTCTAACCATTTATGAATTTTAATTGATAAGAACTCTACATTTTCCAATTTTTGTTAATTGCTTATATGTGTATGTATATATCAACTAATTTTTTTGTTATGATCTACTTCTTCTCCATTCTTCATAGCAACATACATATTAATTTAATATATATTCATGATTACTGGTTTTCGCACAATAGATATTTCAATATAAATATGCATAAAATTTTACATTTGAGACTAAAAGGTATACTAGGGGTGTTTACAAAGTACTAGGAATTAGAATGTAGTTTTTCAGTATATTCTCCATTTAATTGAATGCACTTATTCCAACATAAAACAAATTCTTTTAACGTTCCTCAAAAACCTTTTTCGCAGTCTCTGCATTCTACTAATTTACACCATTTAAGTTTTGAAATCGCATACCCACCCCGAGCAATGTTGTCTTATATTTGGGAATAGATTATAAACACTAGTAACCAGATCTGGTTGAACGGTGGATGTGAAAGTAATTTCCAATACAATTCGTTTAAAACTTCCTTCGTTCTTTCTGCACTATGAGATCTTGCATTGTTCTGTGGTAATAACGGACACTTATGGGACATTACCAGGTCATTTCTTGCAAAGAGTTCTCCGTAATGGACCAGATAAAAGATTGAAACAATATTCTGCGCTAATTGTAGTATCTTTCGGTCGGTAATCCATAAAAATAGTCCTCTCGCAATTTCAGAAACATATCTAGTACAGGAAACTGCAATGCTATCAGTGGAGGCCCTGTTTTGCATTTTTGCCATTTTTTTTTAACTTATTTTCGATTGCAGAATTGAAGTCAGTTATCCATGCTTCATCAGTAGCTATTACTTGTTGCAAAACTTGGCCGCTGTAAAGTTCGCAAATTTGGTGGGATGTGTCGGGCCCGTTTTAAGTTCCTTTTACAGTTCCAACAGCCTTGATAACTAGCAGGCTTAAACGTTTTTCGCTCCCAAATGTTCGTGAAAAATGTCAATTACCTATCGTGTACCTATTCCTACATTAACACTAATATCATGAATTCGCTTATCGTCTTTGGGGTGGTTCTCTACGTTTCTTTCATTTATAGAGATGCTCGGAAGTACTTGCGTGGATCGTTTTTAATGATGTTCTGCCAGCTTCGAAATGCTAAGACCCATCGACAGATAGTAATTTTACATTCTGCAGACTTTCCAAATACACCATGACGTCGAACGACTTCTGGAGGCTTCCTATACTCTTTAAATAAAAAAAAAAAAAAAACAAAGCTCTTTGTGATTGAGCTGCGTCGTCCATGGTTTCAAAACTGGCGGTACGGACATACGTCCGTATCATTCAACTAACTGAAGTAAACTAAAAAATATTGCACAGAGTAGATGCGTAAACGTGTCAACACTTTTAACAGATCAATTGACCTAGAAAATTTACACAACTGAACTACAGTCAACTTCCTAAAACTTTGGAAACAGCCCTCGTATATAATGAAATGGCAAGAAATTCTTTATTTATGTTAATAGTAACATTAATGTTTCGCTCTAGTTATTTACAAACATAAAATTAAAAATATTAGATGATATCTCGACGAAAGTAAAGAATATATAAATAAAATTTTCGAGAATGATTTTTCATGCTCTAAATGTATCATAGATGATTATAATGAGCGAAAACAATTTTTCATTGTATTACCATGTACAGTATTTGTATTAACCGTCTAACTAAATTTATAGGATTCAATAATTACAAATGTGTGATATTCAATATTATATTGTTATTGATGTAATGCATGTTCAATACTTAACCAATATATTGGAAACGAATTGATTACGTTACTTGTATTTACACGCATGTTGAAAGAATTTCTTTGGCAACTGGGCGAATAATTGCAATCTGCCCAATTTAGTGAGATTAAAAATTTTTTGTTATTTTTTTGTGTCACAAAAGTTTTGAAAACGAAACAGGTTTATTACTTTTTTGTTATTTTTTTGTGTCTTCATTGTAGCGTCGCAATTCTAAATAAGTGTATGATTATATTTATTTTCAAGAAACGTTTTATTTGTTATACATTTATGTTATTAGAATACAGGTAGATATTAAGCACATTTACTTGAAATTAATTAAAAATTTCTGCGCTGAAGAATCTAATTCTGTGATTTCAATTAACAATGGCGTAGCAGAAAATAATAATTTTCTATAATTTCCCATCGTAAAGAATTATATATATTTATATATAATTATTAACATCAAAATAACCTGACTGCAGGTTTTAAAAATATTAGATCTGTTTCCATAATACGATTTATGTCGTGTTAAAGAATTCGAAGCTATACTGCCTGCTGGCCTAATACAATAGATAAGGCAGCCGTCTAGCAAACAGCAGATAGTTGTTTGAATTCTTCTCCAGCGCAGAAATTTTTAATTAATTTCTGTGATTTTAATTAGCGTGTCCCATTCTAAAGAACTTAGTTATATATTTATATATAATTATTAACATCAATGTGTATAATCTTCACAAATATTTAAAATGGCCTGGACCGGATAAGTATACTGAACACATCTTGGTGAATCATATCCCCATTCCTCCCTGACAGCAATTCATAATGCCTGAAGTCGTTTTCCCATATCTCAAGCGTTATACCAACTTCATCGATACAGTTGTTCATGATGCTTCCTCGATGGGAACGGGCGTTGACGTCCATAAAAATAAATTCTTTTTCTACTGTTGCTGTATACGGAAGAACGGATAAATTGTGGGTTATCGTATATGCCACATCTACATCAAGTCGGAATATACATATGTCGGAATTATTTGGCGTAAATCTTGATTCATCACTAAATAATAATAATCACCCCCATTCATTGTGACCCTAATTTATATGCTCATTTACCTATATTCTATGGTCTTCTTCATACTATGCATAAAGTAGACTATTTACTGTTTGCGAAGTCTTCCTGTGGTAGTAGCAAATTCGAATTTGGGATGCATTAAGAGCGCGTTTTCTAAGTGCCAGTTGCAACAGGTATTGTTCGTCTCTTGGTGTTGTTGATATTGGCCAGCTTTGCCTTTGCCTTCTTCGAAAATTCCCAGTTTCCAAAAAGTTTCCAGTCTATAAATTACATTTTGGCATATTGCAAATAATTCAACAACATTATTCGCAGAGAAGTTTGCTAGGTGTCTTTATACGTTTTAGTGTTGCTTTTGAGTCTTGATAATCCCACGAACCCGAGCTTGGCATACCAAGTCACAGTTGGCATACAACGAGATTGGAGGATATGTTTGCATATCGCACCGTTCCATCAGTGACGGGTAAAAATTGAGAGTGTCCGGAGCCTTTAGGAGATTCGTTCTCTGTCAGCTGTTTTATGTGGACATGCGGGGAGAATGGGTGAAAGACCGTGCGGGTTACAGATGTTCTTCCCTCGCTGAATGAGCAGCTGCTCATAGCCTGCGGATATTTAAATAAATCTCCTCTCCATATGTAAGGTTCCGATGGTTCCTATAAAATCGGAAGCATGAAGGTAGCTCGTTCCTTGTAAAGGGGCGCTCTGGTTGAACCTATTACAATCTCACTATCATTTGCGACTGTGATGAATGTGTTCTTACCCACATGGAATATCAACAGAGGCATTAACTCAACACATTCTTTTATTCCAACCCTTTCTTTGACAGATCGTGATGTGTTTCCATTTAGAATGACGCACAAAATTGTAAATCGCCACTATTAATCATAGAGGTAAACTTTTCAATACTGACCGAAGCACATTTTTATAACTTCCCGTAACGATCGCTTTAACGCATATGTAAATAAGTTAAAATACGCCCGTATATTTATTTTCTTATAAGAAATGGTTGAAACTAGTTTATAGAAATATTTGTAGATATATTATCTGTCACTACCTTTTGCTAACACTTTTCATGTACACGTCGTGTAAATACTTTGATAAATCTAATCAAACTTTAGCAACCATTTAATTTTACGCCACGTTTAACGTAATACCGTCGCTAATGTGTTATAAATACAAAGATTGCGAAAATAAATCATATGAAGGCGTACTGCCAGCGGGAATAATTGTAGCATTTATTACTTTAATGCATGTAGACTATCCATTTTGTATATGGGTATAAAGATTTTTGTTAATCTAATATAGTGTATGGTAGATGTTTACTATACATGCGGCAAAAATTAAGAGAATTATTTCTTGGGCTATTTTAAGATTTATTTGTCCTGGGATGATTTTCAGAAATACGTTTTGTTTCGAAGATACATGGCGCCAAAGTTTTTCGAAAAGGAAGCAATCCTTTACTACTTACTTTTACACGCAAAAACTCTTATTAGAAATAATAATATAAAAGCTGCTGAAAATGACTTCCACCAGTTCGTATGCAATTATCCAATATTCTCAATTAAGTAGTAGAGATACAAATTAAAAAAGAACTAAAATTGAAACTGCCATTTTGAATATAAAAAAGCAGTTTTAAAAATCAAGCAGTATGAAGTAAAACATTTGCACATTAGCTGCACTTCCTAATAAAATAATAAAACATAAAACATCAGGAGTGTGGAAGACGAAGAAAAACTATTGTACTCTTCAAGCAGCATGCCTAGATATTTCTTGTATTTAATAGGTTCATTGCGGTTCACAATAATTTAACTTAATAATTTTAAACATATCCTAACCTTTATCGTTCTGTATCTTCGAAACAAATCGTCTTAACGAAAATTTTTCGTGGATAAAAAAATTCTTAGCTCGAAGAATAACTCTTTAAATTTTTGTGAATAGATTGTATTTAGTAATAACTTTAGTGCTAAAATTTTTCTACAGTTATTAATTATCATTAGATATGTGAAAGTGTTTTTTATGAAACATCAAAAATTTTAAGAAAATAATCATAAACGCATACCCTGGCATACTGTAGTTCTGGCTTCCGCCAAAATGATACGTCGAGTTCTTCAAGAACCAAGGCTAAACTCTAGGATAGCAATCGTTCAGCTCACAAACTAAATGTGTTTAAAAATTAACAAAAGCAGTACTTAAGAGGGTCAAATACAAAAGATATTATGTAATCGCTAATTGAAAAGAGATTTTAATGAATATGTTTTTAAATGTCTCCTTACGTATTATTTTCAAGCTTCCAATACCTTTCATGATAAATTTGTTTTCTAAATAAACTTTGGAGATGAGTATCTACATGAATTTGTATAATATAACGCCCCTTTCGTAAACAGGAGGGTACATGAGAAATCATAGATGTATGTTGGATGAGAATAAACATTGGCTATCGGAAGGTGATGACTGTATATGGAGACATAATGGACCAACTTCAACAATGTAGGAATTTTCTGAACATAAACCTAATTGCACAATGTTTGGGCTCTCTCGAAAGCTAAAATGCAAGACTTTACAAATCCAAATATTGACATAGTTAAAAATACTTTATATGCTTTCATTGCATTTTCGTCTGAGTTTTTATACACCACAATCTCATGTTTCTCCTACCATTGTTTTTAGGTGGCCTCATCGACTCAGTGTTCCTCTTTCTACAAATAGATGGCATGATTTAAGCCTGCTTCTTCAAATTTATTTATGACTATATGGTTTTCTTTATATAAGTGAAAATTTAGTAACATATTCTTCCTTTTCTCTTAATCGTACTTTTAGTTTTTCGCTACAACCTCCAAAATGTTGGATTGTATTAAAATATATAATTAATAACGCTCAATTTTTTTCAGAATATAAATGTAAAGAAGCTTGAAATATTCTGGAGGCAAATGTGCGAAAATAGGACAGTAGCCAATTTAAACTTTAATTAAATTTCATCTAGTATGGTAGATTATGTTAACAAAAACTCAGAAAGACAAAATATAAATGTAAATAAACAATCACGTAGTGTATAAAACATAAATGGGGTACTTGATATTAAGTAATTAGTTACACGTAACTTTAATTTTTAAGAATTCTTGTAGAATTAACTTTTCCGAAGTTTTCTCGCGAAGTAGTCTATTGCGCCAAATTATATTTAACAAAAGTCGACAAAGATAAAGACATCGAGCGAGAGGGAAGGAAATAATCAGCCATAAAACAAGCAGATCGGTACAGTTTATTTTGGTATAAATTCCATCAAAGAGTGTCGGCAGAAAAAATAATGAGGTGATGTTTTAACTTATGGATAAAAAGCTGTTCGAAGTCGACATTGTACCGAGCGTAGAAACTTGCCAAATGGTAGAAACGTATAGAAAAAAATAACTAAACGAATGAACGTAGGGAAAAATGATCTGAAATTCCCGCCAACAAGACCATAATTCGAAGTAGTTTTTTCAGCGAGCCAGCGAATAATGAACGGACGTGTTCTTTTGGAACTAGATGCCACTTTCGCGCTACCGACTGGG
>JAVIWB010003232.1:0-42212 GCA_031893035.1 Dermolepida albohirtum | reverse complement strand
ATGAAATTGATCATTTTGGCGCATCTTTTCCAGAGCCCAATCGGAGAACGTTCATCGCTTCAAATGGTTCGTCGGCTTCAATTCTTGAGTCAGCTTGATCTTGTATGGGTGTAAACCAAGATCCTTACGCAAAATTCGCCATAAAGTGGTCTGGGCGATGCCCAACTCTTGAGAACGCCGTGAAATTGACTGATTTGGATCATTTGCTACGGACGTTTCAACGGCAGCGATATTTTCGACACTTCGACCAACCCGTTGTCTCACTGGCACGGCAACATCACACAACGAATATGTAGACTCAAATTTTTGCACTAAACTTGTTACTGCCTGTCTACTAGGGCGAGAATTACGACCGAAAATCGGAGTTAACGCTCTTAAAGTAGCGGTTACCGACTCCGAATTTCTGTAGTAAATTTTTATAATTTGCAGACGTTGTTCGTTCGTGTACTTTACCATGATGAAAATGTTACGTTTACTGAATAAATTGACAGTGACAGTTCGATGATTAGTGAAAGGGTGCGTTCACAAATTGAATTAAAAGTTGTCAAGTCCCTATTGGAAAACCCTTTACATACACATATGCCCGCACAATATCTGTGTTACATATGTGCACATTGAGATTGAAATAAAGACCTTTAAGGTGGTCGTAATAATTTGGTGAACTATTAATGTTGGTGGATTCTATCTGCGTAATATTTTTCTACTTCTACAAGCTGTCTGTTGATTTTCGAAAAGACGATTTTATAATTTTTATTTATAAATACTTTTTTCCTCGAAAAACATCACATTATCCCATGTGTTAATGTAATACAGAAAATTATTACTTTAATTTGTAATCAATATCAACGATTAAACGTATCAATATTAGAATAAATAGTAATTTTTCTACTTTTCTAATCGTCATTTGCCCATTGTGCCATCTAATAATCAACCTCCAAGGGAATTAATTCAAGTTTCAAACCCAGAGATTGTCTCTTTTGGGACGCCGCAGATTTTGAAAACTGCTTGGCGACATTTATTTCCCCCTTTTTCTCCTCTAGTTGTTCATTTATTTATTTGGATGGTAATACATTTTTCATTACAATGCGAATGAAAGTAAATTTCAGAAAATAATTATTTAAATTTATAACCATTTTTGCGAAAATTCTTCCGATTTTTGAGGTATTCCCGAAAAATTGAGAATCGATGAAAAAGGGAAAGCACAATAGGTCGATCTGCAACGCTGATTAAGAAAAACAACCGACAGTTCGGGCTCTGACGGTCGCCCGATTCTCGAAATATGTCCGGAAAATCAGCATTTATAATATTTTTTATTGCGCTATCAAGTGGGCAATTATGATACAAAGATTCGAAGGCTGTTTATTCTAGTATCAAATTTGGGTGCACTTTGGATAACAGTTCAATAACTTAATAAGAGATGGTGCGGTGGACTTTGGGTATTTTTAGAAATTCTATCAGTATACAATACTGCATTACATTATATGTTAAGAATGCATTAGTCGAATTAGTTATTTCAGTTATAAATTATTATCTCGGAATAAAGACTAAATTGTCAGAATAAATTCTAATTTTATTACGCCGAGGTAGATAAAACAATTTTCCCGTTCTCTGTGACGCCATCTAATAAGCACTGTACCAATTTCTCAATGTATTTCACCTATTTCATGCGCTGCATCAGAGATGGGGTCATCCGTTATGTATATATATATATATATATATTTTTTTTTTTCTGTGGAATTATTTGTGCTGTAGAAAATAATTATTTTCTTGTTTTTCGAATACCTATTACCAAATTATGAGAATTATTTAAATCAATTTCTTTAATTCCAAATCATTGTCGATTTAGGAATTTCTAATAGGCGACGTGTAATTATAATATGAACAGATATGCATAACAAACATACAAACAATTTAAAATGATAATTTATTCACTTTCAATTAAATTCATTATATTATATTTAAAAATATGTTAATATTTACAGAGAAAAATGTAACCACACCAGACTACATCTTTAGTACATATATATATATATATATATATGAAAGATGATCATTTACAGTTGGTTTTTGAACTTACATCAAGAAAAACGTAAGCGTTGAAAGTACATAAAATTGGCATGTGAATTTGTTCGTAATAATTTTATTATTTCGAACAAACTCTTAATTACGATGGATTTCTCTCTACTTTCGTTACTGTTACATCATACGTACCAGGTGTGCCGGAAACAACTACATAATTTTCAAGAAAATGGAAAAATTTATTTATTTAAAATATTGGCCACTTGATTCTACAAATCTTTCAGACAATTTATGGATGCCATCCCATATACAAACATAAAAATTAAAACACTTCAATGGCGATGACTTCGACCTGGTATATCTCTAAGTGCAACTGTTACTTGAAGAAGTTAATCCTTAATAAATATTCTTAAATATCCAAATTTGAAATATTTAGAATTTATTGACGAATTTTGAAACATTCCGATCTATAATAAAATGGATAGTAAGAAAACTGAAGAAAGGCTTCAGAATAATGACGCGAAGGCCTTCGAAACTCGTACTTAAAATTCAATTGAAGATAGTGACGTACTATTGAACTATTGTTCAGGGTTAGACCGTTGGAGGACTTCGTGGACAAAACGTTAAATCTTTCGAGATTTTTCTGTATTCGTATTGCTTATTAAATCGCACGTTTCAAAAGTTTAGGTTTACAAATAATTGTTGTGTCAATAGATTCGAAACATTGTAATCTAACATTACTTTTAGGCGTCAGCTACAACTCAAGCAGTTTCGGTCAGTAGACGCACACTTTTAAGCAATATTAACCCGATCTAGTTTAAGGTGCAGTAATATCAGTCCACCAAACTTCTAACCAAGATCATCATCATGTAATAATCTTCAGTTGTTTTAAGTGCAGTGCAAATTACGCAATTACGCACAATTCGAATTTATTTCGTAACGGCCGAAAACGCAGCCAAAAGTCACTGTTTCCTTAAACAACGGACATTACAACGAAATAATATCCTTTGACGTTATCAATACTTTGAGTACAAAACGTTAACTAACAAATAATAAATGAATATTCGAATAAAACTGTTTAACTGTAATTTGATATCTTTCTACGAGATTCGTACTAGAATTTGAACACGTCAATTGTTGTCTTTCAGGGGACTGTATTTTTTATACTTTTAAAAAATTGAAAAAAATAATAGGTTTGAAATCGAAACAGGTGTTTAATTCGATTTCATTTTACAATGACCGTACTGTATGTACGTAAGTCCTCGTGTATAACATACAGTAAATAAGTTTTCGTTAAGTTTGATTATTGTATGCAGGTATTAACATATTTTACATGAAATTGTTTTTAGTAACGGTATAAAACTTTCTAGAATTTAAACGTAAAAAGCAATGGAATGGAGTGTCAAGAAATTTGCTGTGTACTGCAAAACACCATACCAATAGGTGAATTAATTCCCTCTCCCCCTTAAATATAGGAAATGTACCAAACATAATACACGAACTGCTATATTTGTTGTTGCTCGCAATCTGCAAGATCTCTTGTTGTGTAAAGTGCTCCACTGTTCATCGAATAGTAAAAGTAAAACGTTCACCTTACGTAAGAGAAAGAGAGAGAGAGAGAGAGAGACGTTCATTCAATGTCTAATTATTCTTTTAATTATTTTTAGGTTCGCACAGATTCACATTATTTTATTTTTTTATGTAAATAATAGAGAAACTTTTTAAGAATCGCTTTCGCATATGTTAGGAGGCTGCATTTCGTATTAGTTCATCAAAATGCATCGCACTGTCACTATACTTGCCGTGTGCCTGTGTAAGTGTACTAACATTCTCTTAATGTATTAAAAATAATTCTTTCAAGGGTAAAATTGGTTCAAAAAATCATTTAAATATAGTTTTGCTTTCTTTAGTGATTCTACTTGCGTTCCCTCGCGTACTAACAGAAGAAATTAAAACCGAAAAGGATGCGTCGAAGAATAATCATGATTATATTGAGAAAAAGGAAAATATTACAGTGTTTATAACGGAAATAAAACCGATGGCCAGTGAATTGATAGCGGAAAACATTACGGAAATCACAAAAAATGGTCTACCACTAAAATCGAGCAATGACACATTGGAAAAAGTAAACGTAACTGAAACTGTATCGAACAGTACGGTCAAGGAGGACACGGCGATAAAGTCCGAAGCGCAGGCGGTCGTTCAAGAAACAATTGCAGTCGAACACCATGTTTCTACACCGGAACCGGAGTTAGATAAGGACGCCTCGCAGGTGTGTATATTTGTTGAAAAAATATTAATCTAAATTTTTGAAATAGATTTTGTCAAATAAATTTCAGAAAAGTAATGAACCGATTTCCGAGAAACAAGTCTTAGCAGATGCTTTGAAGAAATCCATCAGAGAAGCCGAAGAAGATCTAGAAATGAAAATAAAACGGCTAGAGGAAGTCAGAAAGAGAGCTAACACCGCCAGAAATCTCTCGGAACATGCTCAGAACCACTTGAAATCATTGATTTTCGCATTGAACAGCGTACAAGGTTCCATCATTCAAAGTAGTAAAGCAGCTTTCGAAACCGATTGGCAGCTACAATTGCAAACGGCGATGTATAACGATGCGAAGAGGAAATTCTCGAGGTTATCTCGTGAATTGGAAATGACGAGAACTGATTATGAAAAGACCAAGATCGCCGCTCAAAATGCCATGGAGGCCGCCAAAATCGCACAGAATAATTTGAAGGACTCCGAGAGACCGATGAAACTTATTTTTAATGAAAAAGATGCTTTGTTCCCCATAGGCAATTTCGGCACTAAACCGTAAATTTCATTTTTCGCACGCGAGCGCTGCTCCATACAGGCTGGTCGAGATTTGATTAGATTTTCTTTAGTTTTAAATATTTAATTTTTGTAAAAGTTCTAGTGAAATGTTAAATAAACGGTTGCTAAATGTTTTCGTTTCTTTACATATAATAGAATTAAGTAATATTAAAAAAAAAGTTAAAATATTGCTCAATCTACTGGAACGGGTCCCCTACGTGCAATTTATTGGCAGCAACTTGGTTAAATATTTCTATAAATGTTACTAAATTGAAAATACACTTTCAGTAAGTGCATGCCCAACTCACGACTAATGAAAGTGGAGCAAAAAAATTAACGAAGAATTCAAAAATTATTTACTCATAATATTCTAGCAGTGCACGATATGAAAAGCATGTTATGCACGCCACCAGCGTGAAGTGTAGGAACCTATGTTTTAAACTGTTGCTTGCTATATTGTATATGACGCGCGATTTTTTATTTATGACCCTTGGCAATAAAAAACTATACGACTTCCAATTACAAGTATCTAATGTTAGCATCTAAAAAACAAATCGACTTGCTGATTAGTAGGAATCAGAGAGAATCAGGTTGAGGCATAAGATGCTAGCTGCTTTTTTATCGAAATCGAAATTTTTTAATTTTTATAACAAATCGAAGCACCTCCTTAGAGCAAAAAAAATAAATAAATATAAATAAAGTATTCGCACTGCAGCTGTTTTTTTCTTTCTACTTGACGTTCCATTTTCTTTCGCCAACAAGTAAGACAATCTTTGCACATATTCACAAACTCAAAAACTATTCAACTAAACAATAACACTCTAATCCTAGAAACCAGAAACATATAAATATAACACGAAAAGACAAAATAAAACTCTTTTTGTTTTTCCAACACTTTCAATATATTTTTATAACACAATAATATAAATAATCGACAATATAAAAATAACAAATTCCTCAATAACTTCAATAACTATAATCGTCATTATCTGCGGCAGCATTTCCTTTATTATTATTGCCGCCTCCTTCATTTCCATGTGAATAGCCAACGGCCGCGGCCGATGCCGCTTGCGCAGCATTGTTTTGAGCTGCTTGGGCGGCGGCAGCTGCTTTTTGAGCCGCTGCTTGCGTGGCATCGAAATCAATACGAACGCTGTGAAGTTGTTCCAATAATTGATCAAGTCTTTGCTTGGCGGTCCCCACCATCGCTACTTGAGCAGCAAGTTCGCCAGCTGCCTCGGTTTCTGCCTGATTCGCGTGGTCGGCAGTCGCTTGGGCCGTATTGACAGCTGCATTTAATACATTAACGTGTTGCCGAGCTTGTTGAGCCGTTTGCTCGGCGGCGCTGGCGGAACGTTGAGCTTGTTGGAGTTGTTGCTTTTCACCGTCCAGACCAACTTGGGCATCGCGGTATTGTTGTTCTAAAGTTTGTAAAAGAACTTGCTTGCCAGCCAATGCAGCTTGGGCAGTAGCTGCAGCCTATTAAATATTAATATAGAAATAATTTTTAAGTTATAAATAAATATTTCCGTCTTAATGTACTTACGCCGGCAGCAGCTTGTGCTAGAGTGTTTTTAGCCACGAACGCGGCTTGATTGGCCGCTAGATATTGGTTGTGAACGGCGTTGTGAGCTTGTTCAGCAGAACCTTGAGCTATACTCCTCAAGCCGCTCCCAGCACTATAGCCTTCTTTTCCATCATGGTGACCACCGCCTGCACCACCGCCTCCACCAGCTCCCCCGCCCCCGCCACCACCACCCCCATGAACATTTCCGTTAGATACTGATGCCTGATAGTCATTATCGACTTGCCATTTCGATGGATGAGCAAAAGCCAATGCTAAAATATTTTACGAAAAACAAAAAGGAAATGAAAATGTCTACTTGCCACATGTTTTAAGTTTTCAACTTGCACAGATACGAATATTAAATATTGTATTACCATTGAAATCGATGATGTATTGTATATCAGTTCGCCGGCAGACGTAGTTTGGGTATTGTGTACGTCGAAAGTTATGAGTGTGCGTCGGAAGTGAAAGAAAACCGAATTTATTTTATTTTACTGAATACGAAAGGAGATCTTTCAAAAACTTGATTGATTCGTTTGTTCTTCGTAATAACCAAGTGAAAATGAGACGAAATGATATTTCAACGTCTGTTCTTTACAGTTAACGTTACTGCAGTGCAGTGTGACGCTCTGACGTGGTGTAAAATCTACTTGCCGGATGATTACTGTATTACATACAAGAATATACGAGAAAATATTTTGTTTCTACTTACAGGCGCAAACTGTAATAATGATGAATCGATACATCGCAGCTGAAAATAAAAAAAATAATAATTAATTTTAAACGGAAATGAAATAAAACGCCTCCGCTTAACTTCAACGATCGAATAAATACAATAAATGTTCATGTGACACCCTTCGGAGTTTTCGCGTGCATTGAATTAGGAAAACGGCAAACCAAAAGCTCCGTTCCAAATTGATCAAAAAACTTTACAAAACATCCACAAATATTATTCGAACACTCTCGTATAAGTTAGGCGGTACATTTTAAAATCCTTACCGCAAAATGAGTGTATCTGACTTAAAATTTCCTTTGACACTGACTTATTCAAGACAATATCGGTATTTATAGTGATATAATTGTGATATTTATTATATAAAGTGGGGCAATACTTGTACCAAAAAAAAAAATGGAAAGATAAAAGTGTATTAGAATTTGTTTAAAAAGGAAAAAGGTTAACATGTAAAAAGTGTTCAAGTTAAAAAGTGTGACCAATTTATAGAAATTTCGCAGCTAGTGAAAATGCGTTGGTTTAAGCAACGTTCAGTTTTGTTTTGTATATTTTTTGTCTACATTTTAACAAAACTGGAATTATTCAATTATTCATTGTGCAAGTTATGCAACAATTACTTACTTGACAATTACACATTGCTACTTACAATGGCGGTACATACACATGAATATAAGAAGACGTGTATGTGTGTGTGTGTAACACTATGTTATAACTAATACTGGAATAGTATTGGTAAAGATATTGCGCTATTTTACTTATTCCCTTTTGCCTAAAGGTTAAGTTTTTATTGGCTCAACAATTACCCTTACATTCTAATATTTTTGTGTGACTCGATTGATTTTTTTTAACTTTTGTCACATTAATAACAATGATCGACCTGACTTAATGTGTCTGCTATAAACAAAATTACGATGGTATTTTGAATTTATTGTTATTTTGTCAACGTGTTCCATGTTAAAACGTCTGCGTTTTTTTATTTTTTTTTAAAATTTTTACTGATTCAACATTTCGCTTCTATCGCAAGCAAATATTTTGTTAGACGTCATTGAATGTCCATTTCAGAAATTATAGACTTGCGTATTTCCGCATCGGTGATTTTCCATTCGAGGGAAGTATTTCAACGTATTATTTGAAAGTGAATGTAGATTTTCAATTCGTACGAAACTAACATTGATATTCCCGAAACATTTTACGCGACATTTTACAAATAATGGCAACACATGTTTCTACACAAATTTAAATTTGTACATTTTGATGTGTACTTTTTCAATTAATACTCAATTGTTATTGTATTTGACTAATAAGGTGGTCACGTATTCTAATAATAGGCGAAATGTTTATTAAAATTACAGAAACGTGTAAGTGATTGTAATTGTAGAGTTCCTTCTTGCGAGGTGATACATAAGGTAATGGCGGTATCTGACGGGCGATTGTGGAACTGCTACGTCGCCGTAATCAGCTGAAATGATTCAAACAGCGCAGGTCCGTTCAATGCATCGTTGGGTAGGTTTCGTTCTCGTAATAGTTGGCAATAGTGACGGCGAAGTAGTGGTTAGGTGAAGTGTCTTGCGGGGTATGACATAACGGGTGACTTATTTACCCAGTGAGACTATACTAATGGGGGAATTTAGTTTAAGTAGCAACACTAACATTGGTTTGAGTGCCGTAGATATCTCAGTGAATCCAACCAAGAATAATCCTAATACGATATTCTATACCACACCTACGTCCCCGACTGACACGAGTGTTCACCAAGCGCAATCTCGTTCAGCAATGCAAGATGAACTCGTTGACAAAACAGCTGTCAGCGGGGCAAATACGGATGAAGTGGGAGTGACTAGCATAGATAAGCCCACAGAATGCGACACTAACTCAAATGCAACGGATTTATCGGATAAACTGAATGAACAGGTGGCCCAAAATACGAAAACGGGAACAGGTCTTCAGCTATTTCACACCAGTGAACCGAGTACACCTTCCGGCAATCTGTGGTCCACAGCAATAGAAGATGGTTACATACCGAACCTACCGAATGTTAACGGAGGCATGGGATTTCAAAATTTCCCTTCGCCGACGCAACCCCAATTATTTGGGAATAGCGCGAATCAAAGTCAAGGACGTCGTGCCATAACGGCAACACACAATTTCCCACATAACGTCGGTCGACAGCAACCAA
Source organism: Dermolepida albohirtum (assembly GCA_031893035.1). Lineage (NCBI taxonomy): Eukaryota > Metazoa > Arthropoda > Insecta > Coleoptera > Scarabaeidae > Dermolepida > Dermolepida albohirtum. Next base: position 32,902 of record JAVIWB010003232.1, on the reverse strand, counting down.
GTCATCCCTTATACAAAAGTTATGGCCCATGGACGAGTCAGAGTTGGTCCGGCAGTTCTGCGTGGAATCGGGGAAGAAGCGTTCCAAACCTGACTCCCTTGCAACAAATGGGTGTCGCTAGTCGCAAACCGAGCCCCACATTTAACCATCAACAACTTATATCTCCCGTTAAGTTTCGTCGAAGTACTTCATATCCTGGAAAAGGTCACTTTCCACAACCACCTACATTAGAGATCACCAATATGGATGAGACAAGGGAACTTCTTTCCTACCAGGTAATGTGTGTATTCGGGTAACCCTTGCACACTACCCCAAGACTCGCATCACAAAAAAAAAAAAAAACTGAATGTTTGCTGCTCCTGATGCTGTTTACTACAGACGCTGCTTGTTGTAATTTTTTTTAGAATAGTCTGTCCTATCTGTGATATTATTTATACATATATACATAATATTAATAAACTGTTAATTATTATGTTTTGTGTTATGTTTTTCTTTGCACAATATTACACACTAAAAAATATTCTTATAAGAAAGTTACATAATTACGAAAATCTAGGTCATCTTAGGTAGGTACAAAAAACACATTTCTCTTTGTAATATTGATTTTGTTGCATTAATGTGGTTTTGACCTATTTCTTTTCGCTTAGTGCCGTTGAAAATTTCAGACAAAAAATGTATATGGCGTTTCGGGCGACCATTTTTATTCTTTTTAACATTCAAATTTCATTACTCCCTCTAAATAGTTCCCGAATTAGATTATTGATGTTATGACCTAGTTTCCAATAATCTTTGTATCTTTCTTGGAACCGTCGCCGTTATATGTAGATATGTCGTCCAGTAATTTTCTGTAAAGTCACTTGTGTATAGTTTGAATAAAATCAGCCAGCAGGTGAGGCAGCATATGGCCAAAAATAGATATGCTCATGGCGGACAGATTATCTATATATAAATACGCTACGTCGCAAGTACATGTACGTTTTATGTAAAAATCCTGCTTTTCGTCTAGTATCACATGTATTAATGTTATTGCTTTTCCCTCTTTAATATCGCCAGAACTGAAATAATTGAAAAATATATTTTTTTCGTGTAAAGTTTCTTGTTCCTTCAGTAGGCAACCCAACTATCCAATAACAGATTCATCTCTGTTTAACTCCTTTATTACGTGTTGTGTTTGTGTGTGTTTGTATGTATGTGTATGTGTGGAAATAATGATTGTTTCGATCTGTTTAAATTACCAATGGTTTCATAGGTTGTACTGTTGAACCAGTCATACACAATGCGTATTACGTAATAAAAGAAAATGATAGAATGTAAAGGACGTCATTTCGATATACAGCGATGTTTGTCTAAATTTAACCAAACTATTTTGGAGGTTAATCAAACATGCTCGCTATTTATTTACTTGTAATGTAAATATAATTTTTTGTCATCATTTTCTATAGTGCAATATATACTATACTTTGTGAATTCAAATCAAAATTACGTTGATTGGTCAATGTCATCTATTGCAAGGATACATACGTATATTACTTGTGACAAACGTACACAGTTTCTTTTCCCTTTTTTTTTTGATTAATTAACTTGTCTCAATGTTTCGGCTTACGCTTTCAGTAGTATTTTTAGTGCTTTTATAATACCCTAACCGATGCGTATGTATGCAGTAGAAAGCAAAATCACATGATCGAATATTACTTAAATTATTTTTCGAAGCCTTTAGGGCAATAAATATTTATACGCGTTTCAATTTTGCTTTTTACAGCAAAACAAATTTCATTGTTTATGTACCATGATACGAATGAGGCATACATAATACCGCTATGTAAATATACAGAAACAAAACCGTACTCTATTTTTCTGAATAGTTTTTCAGTGAAGCATTTCTTAAGTCCATGTACTTACATGTGCGTCCACGAATTGTTTGTGTTTTTAATACTTTTGCAATAAATAGCACCACCACAAGCGAATTTCGTCGTCAAGCACTTTTCTGGTTTGCACACGCAAAAAGGACCGACGGTCGTATTGTAAATTTTGTGTATGTTATAATTGTAGAGATAATTGGAACTACATAATTAATTACAAGTGCAAATCGAAACTCACGACGAATTTGTAAAACAAATTTAAAGAATTTTGGCATTTTATCAAAACAAAAGTGAAAAAATATTATATCAAGGAACAGCAGAATAAAACATTTTTCTTTCATATTTTCCATACAATTATTTTACTCTGGGAAATGCCTTTTCCGAAGATTATATTTTTTCCAAGTGCGACTGTACTAAATAAAAGATAAAAATAGTTTTCATATTGAAACATTTCAAGGTCTAATATTTAGGTTAAAATAATATTTGACTGGATGTAATATATTTGGTGATGTATAAATTTTAAAGATGTCATTACAAAGCACCTGTATCCCATTAGAATACGGTATAATGTGTTTAAAATTTCGCTCGCTATAACTTACTATTAGTTGACGTTATTGTATTAAATGTTTATGTAATTATAAAAATATATCAGCAAATATAGTGATTATTATGTATGAGGACATAAAGAGGTAACAGTATAGTCATTTGGGTCACTGTTACTGTACAATCGATACACGAATTTATTAAAATGCGATTTGATCTTGGTCGATATTAAAGGAAAATTTGTTTGTATGACCCCATAAGAATTGTTTAATGTTCTTTTAGGTGTTTCATATATTCCAAATCCTCATACGTAAATATGAAATAAATTAAATTACATAATCGTGCCGCTTTTAAGCATTTTTGGGCATTTTACAATGTCACTTACTAATATTCTCGCACTCGAATTTAGAAGCTTTAGGAGTGAGTCAACAGGTGTTATATATTATCTTATTTATTTAAACAAGTTGTTAAAATAAATATACGTGTGGGCAGCTATTCACATATAACTTCTGAATTGTAATTTACATTTTCTTTATCGATTAAGAATTTTTCAATTCCTTGACTTCAGATGAAGATCCATTCGTATTGTTTATGGTTTAAATTTAACAGAACTTCTTATCTGCGTGTCAGTTGTTTTACTTAAACTCGACTAAATATTGGTAAGTAAGGTTCAGTATATGTATATATGTACATATGCACAGTACAGCATCTTTAAACAATTCATGCCCCTTCGAGATCTTATCAGGTCAACAGAAATGAAATATTTTTTGGAATGTTGTGATAAAAATGCAGCGAATTAGACGATCTAAATTATTTGGTTACTGAAATATAAACGCACTTTATGTCTTTACGCATATACCTCTAACTTGTTTAAAATTGTATTTAACCTCACGTCACCGTAAATACAAGGGGAGGCGCTTTTTTTTCCAAATTTTGTTGTATATAAGTGATTGATTTTTATTATTGTTCTTTTTAATTAGAAAAAAATGTATCGCTAAGTGTTATGTTTGCTGCCAAGCTCTATCCCTGTGTATCTACCTATCAGCACGCACTGCTTGTTGCAACCCTGTTCTTAGAAATAGCCTGTTAAACGCAAAGTGTCAATTCATGTTTGAGACTGAAAAATGTGCCATCCGTCATGCACTGATGCGTTTCGTTGCAAAGATAGCAAAACTATGTATGTAATACCAATGTTTTTATTTTTCTCTTTTAAAGGATCGTTGTGGTGTTGTCAACGGTAACGGGAATAGCCCTCTGGATACAATGAGAGGTTTAGAACACTACCTTAATGATTTCATGAGACAACCTACAGATTCAACAGATCTCAAAGGTGCGTAAATTTTCAAGTCTATGATGCTCAATTATTAGTTACATTACAGCGACAAAATTATGAAGGCGAACCCTTACATGCTAGGCCGAACTAGGTGTTTGTAAATATTAACCTTTATTAGATAAAATCTGCTCATTATTAAGAAGGCAACGGGCGACATTTTTGAAATTTATACGATAAATAATAATTTTGTAAGTCTCGAAATGTTAATGATACTGCCTATTTCAAATGCGCAGCTTCTTACTTGGTACTTACGAGTAATTATTTACTAGCTTACTAGAATAAAGTCTCTCGTCATTTAAATAAGGCCGAAATATGTAGAAAATAAAAATTGAGGAACGATTTAAACTCCAATAGAGTCGATTTACTTTGCAATTCGCGCGAATAAAGCGAAATTTGCTTTAAATTTGGACCGAATATAACTTATAATTTTCTTAATTATTTGGCAAATAATATCGTGATGGTGTTTTGTAAGAGATAGAGAGTGAATCAACACGAGTATGTAGCTTTCCATTATTCTAAAAATACATGTTTTGCCGTAAATGAGAAGCATTGGTGGTGACTTCATCGGAGCAACTAATTTTAACGAGAGATAATTTAAAAAAAAAGAGCGTAGCGACGAATTGGGCAATTTTCAAGTGCCAAATTTTGCAATTTTTACATCTATTCCCTTAATTATTATTTCGATATAATCGTTTAGCTTTAGAAAATAGAAATACTACTACGTCGACACGTGCGAATGATCTATTTTAATTTACGCAATGAATTTTTGGTGACAGTTCGGGCAATTGCATCTCCAAAAGTACTTAAACAAATAAAATTTGTATGCAGAAAGCGCCCTCATGGTATGTTCGGGATAATGTGCGAGCGTTTCATAATTTCATTTTGAAATCTGACCGAATAACAATCTATTTTTAAGATGGCATATATTTTGTTCGAGAATAATCAACTAATTAAGTAACGGTAATAAAACGAATCAATTTTATACTTGGCGTTATCCCAGATAATTAAATGAAAACGAAACAATGAGATGAATCAATGAATTATATGAGGGCCGATGTAGGCGGGCCCTAGTCTTACTTACTTTATAATTATTGTTACTGCTGAAGACACAATGGAAATTTGATACACGCGTAGGAATTGTTGCTGTGGACGTCAGATTTAGTTCAGAATTCTCTAAAAAATTTCCAACGCCGAAACTGACCTAATGGCTCCTAATTTCGACGTTTTTAAAATTAAACTGAAATCTGAATTTATTTACAACGATTTTGTATATATTAAAAATTATTGTTAGTGTGCAGTCATTAACCAAGGCCGTTGACCGAAGTGTGTTTGCCCATAAATAAATGAAACAACTTTTAAATTAATACACCGTGCCTTTGTTTTACAGAGTCGTAATTCATTTGCATTTAAAAATTATAATTCAAAACGATGATTTCATACAGAAGGCTTAAGCAAGCTAAACGTAAAAAAAAATTATTTCCACACGTTGCACTTAAACACCATAACAATTATCGTATCTCTCGTTAATTCCGATTCATATTTGTATACCGAGCCACTCAGAATCTAACGTACCCTATGAATTAATTAACACGTGCACATTCTTAAAAAAGCTTAGAGAGTGATCTTTGAATTTATTTGTTATTCGCTTAAGCTCTCTTAAGAACTTCAAATATACAGGTTATTGTAAAATTCGTGACGCACTGATTGGGTTTTCAAACATTGTTATAGAACGAGGCACTGACCATTTTAAACAGGCGGTTTTTAACTTTTCAATGACTGCCACATGAGTGTTGTGTGTGCGTTGGTCCCACAGCATCGCCGAGTTGTTTGTTTACTTGGCAAGTGAAAAGCAAAAGGCTCTCTACATTCTCGAATTTGCTAAAACAAGTTCGATTGTTACGGTGCAGGGTGCTTTTCGAAGGCGATTCGACACTACTCTCTCCAAATAATACGCGACAGGAGTTTCGACAGTTTACAGAGAGTGGGTGTCTGTGTAAAGGGAAAGTCCAGATCGATCGCGAGATTTAGAAGCACAAGTGAGGAGAATCCGTGCTATGCTCGAGCGAAATCCGAGACAGTTTACAAAACGACTTGGCCGTGAACTTGATATCTCCCAACGTACTGTCTGGCGTGCGCTAAGCAGTCTGTATTTGAAACCATACAGGCGGCAGTTCGTTTAAGCTCTTACCAATGACGAAAAGAGAAATCGGATGGAATTTCGTGTGTCGGTACTGGACGTAACGAAAGACAAAACCTTTATTTTATGCTGAATTATCAATGACGAAGAAACCTCCCACATTTGAACGGCACAGTTAAGCGTCACAACTTAGTTGTAGTCAGCGTCTTTTTGCAATGTTCACGAACATGGTTTATAGTCCATTTTTCTTGCGAAGAGAAGCACCGTAACAGGGTCCTATCTCAATAAGCCTTAAAATTGCTTTTTACATGTACTGCAAACAGATTCATCCAGACGAATTCATTTTTCAAGCATTGCTCTATTGACGTCTGATGATTCAAACTTTTTCGAATGAAGAAGTGCATGTGTATGTATGGACATTTGCTAAAAGTTTTGATCAAAAATGTTTGGAAATACTTATGTACATTTATTAATTCGAAAAATTGTTTTCCTTACTTTATAAATAACGATTGCCGTTGTAGACAATAAAATAATGCAACGGACAACCAAGGAAACATACATAAGTAGGGCAAACTAAATAATGTTTATATCGTATAATGCGTACGAAAATAGTAAAATCAATATCCTGAACTAATCAATGCATTCCGTAGAATTATGTATGTATATTTCGGCATTTAAATAGGGTACGACGCCGTCGTCGTCGTCGTCGTCGTCGTCGTCGTCAACGATATTATGATGAAGCGAATCGATATTATAACAATATTAATTAATTTGAACAATTAACGTTGTTACGGTGCGCACTGAAATATACGAAATTTTATTTTACGACATTGGTTAGTTAGTGAGCGAGCGTATTTATAATTTAATAAAGAGCATACATTTTGATAAGACCTCGATAAGACCGTAACGTATTGCTATGTTGAATTCTTGTCGCCGTGGACTTCACCTACAACATGTGGTCCATTGAGCAATTTGTGTTACACCCCATTTATTGAGTTTTACAATTCAATGAACAATTTTGTCGTTGTTCAACAGGTCAAGGGTACATTATTAGCGCATGTTACATTTTTTAACTATCACAAATACATGTGCATACATTGTGCTTCAAAATTATTCATTATCATACACTCGTTATCAAACGTACGTACTGTGGAACATGTTTAATTGCTAGCTTTTGTTATACGCTCTCCGATTCGTAATTTATTGATTTATTTCTTTTTCACCATCTTTAATGTTAATTGTCACCCCTATCCGTTACAATACCGCCGGTGTTGATGCTATTATCATTTTCGATACGTCATCGGCCAATAATAAAAATAAGACGGTGTCGATAATCAACCCTTGCGGAACTCCGATGTTAATAGACAATTTCCTCTCGCCCGTGGCATGTTCCGATACCAAGGAACGAAAGACGTATCGCAGAATCGGTTCACAGAATCAAGGCTCCCTTTTCTTTACGACGTCCGCCAATTCGTTATCGTTGAAAATCTACCACTCTCGCCTGTTTCGTGGTTTTTATAAAAAACATTTACGGCGATACGTCCATGTATTCGCATTACGTCATTTGGAAATAGAGAGACGTAGGATTAAAAAGACAATTTCCTGATGAATTAAATTTTATATTTCGGTAATAACTTTTGAAATTGTCAGCACTATTCAAATTGAGGTGTAAAACTTCTCTCTCTTTCGGAAGGGCCGCAATCTTCAAATCGAAATATTGTACTTATTGATCAGACGACATCCTCTATTTTTAACTCACGTTCTAATATACTGAATAGCCATTGTGCGATATTCTTTTTTGGTTCCTTGGAAATTGCATAAACGTAAGAAAGAATAGAACCAGAAGGTCAGAATAAATATCGTTACTTATAGTTCGAGCGTATTACAATTACAAATATCGGCAGTAAACGTCGCAATACTGGACAGAAAAACATATTTATCACTGTAACTTGTGAGAAATGATCGTCTTTGTTTTAACGCTAACCAATTCATTAACAAGTAAAATCGATTGCTGAAGCGTTCTCCTGTGTATTTCTTTGACAAGAATTTAAGTACGTACATATGTATGATCATGTGTATGTACTGCGTATATGTAGGTGCTAAAATAAGGCTTCGGAAATACTGTATTAAAATATCGAACTTTTACGATTACGCTGATTGATACAGTATTGCATAATCTCTTAGTATTAATTCCCATGAGCGTAATTTATTAGATAAGATTAGTTACGTGAATAATATACAATATTTCATTTAACAAAAGCGGAATATAAAAGAAAGTGCGAAAAAGGCGAAAAATAATGCAGTTGATCCGTTGATTTCCTTTGCAAGTTTGGAATTTTTTAAAACTTCGAACACATTTTGGAGCTCCAACTTATAGTCACAGCGACTTAACGTTTTTATCAATAAGTGTCAAATGACGCGTCATAAATGGTTCGATTTTTCGATTACATAAATACTTATCGATCAGGGATTGCTTTGAAGTTTGCTGTAACATTCAGCGTTTACAGCCGTTAAGATAAAAGTGTGTAATTGGGCCGTGAAAATTTCAATATATCGATTGGCGAAGGACTGGCATCGTTGATTACTTAGTTTTTTGGTCTTAACTACTTCAATTCACTTGATTTAGTATCCAGGTGGTGTTAGATTTTGTCAATGTTTTAATGGAGACTGTGGTTGATTAAATTTATCATTAAATACGAGAATTATTGCGGAAAGGGGTTTTCTTAGCCTTTAGTGATTAATAAGTAAACATAGTTGTCAACCTTCTTCATTCGATTCATTTCTGCAAAACGGGTTCGCTCGTCGTTTATTTGCCCTTTATCTGTCGTTATAATGGAAAACTTGCGTGCTTCCTCTGGTTCTTGTATAAAATTGATGTCCAGAATTCAGATACACATCTAAAATGCAAATTTATCGAACTTTCGCGTCAAGCTCTTCCATCGAAATGCGGGTACATATCTTATGTTCCATAACGGACGAATGAGGAAGTTGTCCAAACGGATACGAAGATAAAATTAGCCCGTGGATGACTGCGGAAACGTAGAAAATTTAATTAAAATGTAAATATTTCATAGTAGCGTCTGTTTCATAACGCGGAAAACAGAATATCACTGAAAATGATCCACCTTCACATAAATAATAACAAGAATCAACCCGTGATACGTTCATTTGAATTTCATTAATTAACTTACTGTCATTAAGCATATATAAATTATGATAATTCGTAATCACAAAGAGCATTTAAATTTATCCGGCTTTTTGCCCTCAGAATAAATCTCGCCGTTAGTTCAAACAAACAGTAGCTCCATTAAGTAGGATTGGATAAAGGATTCTCTTAAATATAAAACAGGAAAATAAGGTGATCTGTATCGACAAAAAACGGGGTGGGGGGCGGGGGTGTTAGTATTTAACTTCAAAGCTGAACCTCTAACGAATTAAATTCGCAGAACCCCCGGGAATTACTAAAGTGTTTAAGTTGTTCACAGTGCTTCACGATTGCCTCAAAACTAATTAAAGATCAAGCTCATTTGCCTACATCCTCTTATGCTCTTGTATTTCGCGGGAGAGATAAAACAATTTTCCAATACGTGTATATAGAATATGCATATATCGGAATTCAGATTTAGACATAACCATTAAATAAATTAATTATTATTATTATTATTATATCAGAATGTTTTCGAATTTAGTTAGTTTTGGGAAATGTTTCGTTAATAAACAAAAAGTAATTAACGATTTAAGTAACAAATTCGTACGAACTTATAGAATGTAGAATGTAAGATGGAAATCTGAAAAAGATGAAATGATTGAATCTACTTCGTTAAATCAATATTTTCGGGTCTCGGCTCCAAGGTTAGTGTTGCCAAAGTACTGAGCAACAGTCGTTGGGAGAATATACGTACATACATACATGCGGGAATAACGTTACGAATTTTGACATCAAGAAATGTCTCTGAACGTTTTCGATATTTTTTTACGCATTCCCTAACGTACTCGTGTCTAGTTCGAGCCAATGGAAAATACAAAATTTTCAACATATTGAACTGTCTCGTTTGCGCTACGAAGGTGGGGCGAAATGTTCTCATCACTGCCAAGAGATGAGTCCTCCATCCTAGTTTTCATTTCAGATGGGGCTAAACCTTTCAAAACGATATATTTAATTATCGCCCGATATTCAATTTGCCCCGTTTTAAGGAATGGGCAAAAGTCGTTTACTTCAAATGTCACTGAAAATAAACTGATTGCAATCTGAGTCGGACTGAGAATATTTTCACTTCATCTTCGTAGATAACGTGAAATTAATGTGTTCAACTAAAGTTTTTGTATCTACTACAAACAACATATTACTTCTAGTTTTATTATTAATTTTCAAATGAAGAAATCCAATTTTTCTAACGAAGTTGAATTTTCTTCTTGGTTATTGTAAACGAGGGCCGACAGTCTTAGATATTTTTAATGAGTTAGCTATTCTTTTTACAACGGTCTGGAGTAATTGAACGATACGAAACGGCGCAGTTGGCGACAGAATATTTAACTTAGATTGGTGTCAATGTAAGACTGGCTCTACTGCTTACTTTTGAAATGTATCTTTGATAAAATATAACCTAGTTACTGGACACATAAACACGAAAAAGTGTCACCAATATGGGAGGACGAAAATGCTCCGATTTAATTGCTTACGACGTATCATAATTTATACATTTTTAGAAGAGATCTGTCTTCAGATTCCTACTTATGTATGTTAGGTGTATGTGTTTGCGGTCACGAATTTATATAGACTTTTTCCACTCATTTTTTAACTACAGAATATGTCTAAAATGTATCCGGCTATTTGAAAACGCTGTGTATTTCCGTGACGTTACAGTAGAGCATTCTATCCATTCTCTTTACTGTGCATTAATAATCTTGGTTGTCATCGAATGAATGAATATATAATGAAAAAGTATCAAAAACACAGTGCGTACAATTTCATAATTTAAACTGAACTATTATTGTGGGGGTCTTAGTAGAGTTTGACGCAATTACGCACGTAAAGAGAGAGAGAGAACTTCTGTGAACCATTGTATGGTTATTATAAGCATATAAGGGCAAGCAAGTAATAGAGAACTTAACTGCGTATGATACTATGAGCACAATTTGCATTGGAGCTACATTACAGCAACGGAGTTAATAATTTAATTTCAATTATGACACGCTCATTTCGGTAATATTACGAATAGTCTGAGTTTCTCTCTCCGTTATGTACACATATACAACAGAAATACTGTTGTAATGAGATGACAAACGATTATTTTGTATAATGACGTGTGTGCGATTTAGTATCAAAGAAATATAAATAATGTCTAGGTCTGAAATGTGCTCCCCGCCTTACGAGAGCTCATCGACATCCATTGAAGTTAGTCGATTAGTTCTCAAAATTGGAAATGACAGTTTAAAACTAACTCAAATCTAATTCTGCATGTGCGCTAGAAAAATAAGTAGGTATGTTGAACGCCAGAACATCTTTCTATCAAGAATGCTTGCTAATCTATACGTTGCACACTGCATGTGTATGAGTAGTTATTGTTCTACATCAATAAAATATATCGAACGACCGCCAATTAATGAGTAACTCCTTCTACACGTATAAGCAGGACTGTTACGTCTATTGCAAGGAATATCGTTTGTATTTAACAAGATGATGCCTGGAGACTGCAACATGCTATCCTAACGTAAATTAAGTACATTTAAGAACTTGTGACATCACTTTTCTGAATAAAAAATAGACTATGAAACGGCCGATTTACCCGAAATTTGATTCAGAAATGGTGATGGGCGCACTTATCATGAGAGTGAAAAGGATAAATTTAACACATGCAATTGGAAATATACGAGGGAGCGTTTTTATATTCGCGGAATGAGCGGGTTGTAGAAGGGTGAGTAGGCGCATTGGGGGCGTGGCCTGTGCAGCGACTCATGATTAGTATAAATACGCAGTTTCATTGTTATTAGACAGTTAGTCTTTGAGCTATCGTCAACCAAGTAACATAATCAGGAGTGAAAAGTGAAATATGGAAAAAATCGAATATCGTGCCGTTATAAAGTTCCTTACCAGGCAAGGAAAATCAGTCGCGACCATAATGAATGAGATGTCATTGGTTTACGGCGACTCTTGTCCAGGAAAAACCATGGTGTACAAGTGGCATAGTTTATTTAAACAAGGAAGGGAATCCCTTGAAGACGACCCGAGGCCGGGCAAGAGCATTGAGGTGACCACGCCAGCACTTATCCAAAAAGTTGAACAAATTGTACTCGAAGATGCTCGACTAAAGAAGAAACAACTCGCAGAAATGGTTGGAGTATCCGATACAACAATTTTTAAAATCCTACACGATCATCTCGGCATGTCTAAGGTCAGCGCAAGATGGGTGCCGAGAATGCTCACGCCGCCACAAAAACAACAGCACGTAAGAGTGTTCGCGTGCATTTTTGGACCTCTGTAATGAAGACAAGGATGGTGTATTGAGTGAAATTGTTACTGGAGACGAAACTTGGGTTCATCATTATGAACTTGAGTCCAAACAAGACTCCATGCAGTGGCATAAAAAGGGCACAGCACCTCCCAAGAAATTTAAAGTGTCACAATCAGCTGGGAAACTCATGGCAACGGTATTTTGGGACTCGGAAGGAATATTGTTGATTGATTATAAAGATAAAGGTGTTTCTATAACCGGAGAATATTACGCTTCAATATTAGAGCGACTAAAAGAAGCCATTAAAGAGAAAAGACGGGGAAAATTGACAAAAGGTGTTCTGCTTTTGCACGACAACGCGCCCGTCCACAAGAGCCGCGTTGCGTTAGCTGCCCTGCATAAGGTGGGCTTCGAAATTGTGAATCACCCACCCTACAGCCCAGACCTGGCCCCGAGTGATTATTACCTGTTTCCGAAAATGAAAAAAGAGCTGCGGGGTAAAAAATTTACTGCCGATGATGAAGTCAAGGAGGCAGTTTCGGCGCATTTTGCAGATAAAGAGAAATCATTTTTTTATGAGGGTATAAATAAATTAATTGAAAGATGTGAAAAATGTATCCGTCTTGCAGGTGAATATATTGAAAAAGAAAAATAATTTGGTTTTTTTATTTCCACCCCTTGTCCCCCATTCCGCGAATATAAAAACGCTCCCTCGTACATGCTGCTACTTATGTCAATTTGATCGAATCAATACAACCTCTTTACCTGGCGTTGTAACATTGTAGGTTAAAAACGGTATAATATTCAATTTAAACAATAGTTATTCTAGAAAGATAAGGAGACTATTTAAAAATGTCGCATTGCATTCAAATTAAATATAGGAATTGCTAATTAAATATTTTTCATCGTTTCACAAACAGTTAGACCAAGTGTCATACGTACAAGTGCAACAACTGTGATTGATTTTACAAAAATCTAGATGCTAAAAAGAAAGAATGTAACACTGCAAGTAGTCAATAGGAACGCATGCGCATTCTTTATTGATTATGATTACATAAAGCAATATTTTTAAAACACGTGCTCCGTACAATTTTGAAACGTCTAAAGAAAGTACCATCTTTGACATCATCGGCAAGGTAAGACCTTATGTAACAATGCAGAAAGATAATTAAAAACAACGAGCGCAAATAACACATCAGAATCGGGCCGACTTCACTTAAAAACAAGTACATTCCTTTTTTAAACGAGTTATAACATCCATCGGAATTAAATAATATTTACACTGTCGTTTACAGGTGTAAATAAGAAACAAATATTTATCCCAAAACGTATTGCGAGATATTAAATGTGGCTGGAGATAGTCCATTTTGAAATGCATAGCATGCTTGAACTTTAAATATGACAAATTTGACTGATTTATTCGGAGATAACTTGTTCGCCATGTTTCTTTACAATTTTTCTGTATTAAAAACACGTACGCTGCCGCACGTAATAGTTTAAACAATTAGGATGTACATATTATCATATTTAAAACTTAGCTTTTCCTCTACCGTTAAAACTGCCCTTTCATCGTCAAACCGCAAAACTATTGTGATCGTCATTCTGCGCCAATTTTCTTTCTAACTTTGATTAAAATCATTAGAAAATCATTGTTCGGTGATTGACTGCTTTGTTTTTCACGATATTAATAAAAAAAAATCGTAACACAGCTACGCATAATGGAAAGGTCTAAAATTGCCCATAAACTAGAAAACATAAAACGATTGAACAATATATACGCGCAATCTGAAAATTTTTGGGTTGTTTATTTATAAAAACGTCTTTGTTTCTCTGTTTTTTTTTTTTCATTAAGAACACAGTTTGAACAAGAAAAAGGATGTGTGAAGTATACCAACATTGGTTTGCAAAATTTCGTTCTGGTAATTTCGATGTCAGAGATGCACAACATTCCGGAAGGCCAGTTGAGGCCGATGAGGGCAACATGGAGGTACCGATGGAATCAGGCCGCGGAATAACAATATAAGAAGTTACTTAACTTAAATTTGTCAATGTCCAGCGTTTATGATCATGTAAGACAACCTAGTTTCACATCGGAGCTGAATATTTGTGTTCCAGATGTTCTCAAAGAAAGAAAGAAATTTTCTTCCGTCACATTGACAACGTTATTTCCTGCTAAAACATGAAGAAAGAAATCATGAGCCAACTCAAAAGCACTTCGGAAGTCGTTATTTAAAAAAAAGTGATGCTCTATCTTTGGTGGGATTTCAAAGGAACTGTTTTCTTTTCAGCTTCTGTCAGACAATTGGACAAATTAAACGATTCTGTGAAACAGGAGCAGTCGGAATTGATTAAAAGTTTTCCAAAATCAAAACTGTTACACCTTCTGACTAGCTCTGACCTTTACAGAATTCTTTAGATAGAAACGTCAATGAGGTTCAATTGTTTCCGAAGAGTGCTTTACATACGTGGAATCATATTATTACTAGAAAGATGGCAAAATGTATTGGACCGAAATGGTCAATGTATAATTAGGTAAAATACTTATACACTATAAAAGAATTGTTCATTTCCATGAAAAAAAAAAACAAAATTAACCCAGGGTTTCCATCGCGGTGTCTTCATTTCAGGAGAATGCAATTTCGAAATGTATATAGAATAATTTTAAAGAAGTAAATTACATGTACATAGGTGCACGGATAAAATGGTACAAATAAACGAGTTTTCCACCGATTAATGGACCAGTTATAACTAACAATTCAGCAAAATGAAAGCAATAATAAAACTTACGAAATAATTAATAAGAAGACGAGGAAAAAAAACAGAAACGTGCATCGTTGTCTTAATAATGTTTATTCTATCAAGCAAATATTTGGTGGTGCATATAATGTTCGTTTTGAGGGTTACAGGATCTGGTTAGATATCGAATGCCAAGAATAAGTTTATATAAAACAAGGATAACTTAGTATTTAAAGTTGCAAATGTAGCAGACAGTCTTGCGACTTTATTAGAGCACAGAATATGGAAGTGTGCTGTTTTGTTTTCAAGTGGATAAAAATAATCAAGTCATATTATGGCGAGACATTTCGGATGTTTATTTTGCATCCTATTAAATATATTAAAAGGTTGGGATGGGGATATTATTGTGATGGGATGTACTCACATTTTTACCCAATTCTAATGTAACTCGAAATTTATTTATTATAATTTATCAATATCAAAAATATGAAAGGTGTTTCGAGCGCACAACATAATACTAGCACACGTTGTTTCCATTCATAAATGCAATTCTAAACACGGCCCCCCCAATTCCGGCGATATCAGCTCGTAATTTGTCTGATGTAACAATATTGGCAGCACTTTTCAGGCACTTGTATTTATGTCTGTATATCTGTATACTCTATCCAATTGGATGATCATTACCAAAATTTGAATTTTCGATTTTGAAAATATAATTTTATAAATGAAGCATCATTATTGGAGTTTTCAAGATTGCACTTGGACTAATATATTCTCAAGTTAATTTGGAAATTTCAATGTATTGCTTTAAGTTGAATAAAATGCATTAAAATATGAGAGAACTCTGGGGAAATATATTTGAATACGTTCCCTATTTCAATAGTCATCGTTCATTATGGAATAACATTAAATTCAACAAAAATATTTACACATCGTGTTTCGCAATGTTATAAAATGCTAGAAAAAATACAATTTTCCATCGTCAAAGCATATAAATATGTATTTAAGAAAGTTATATTGATTTTTGTAACCGTAATGGAATTCAATTATGGCGAATTTTATAAGTAAATACATGTATGTGGTATACCGAACATGTAATGATAAACGAACTTTACGAGTGCGTTAAATGATATTAAATATTATTGTAATATCATTTAGAAATCTCGTTAAATGTAATTCAAACGAATTCTAGTTAAATCTGCTAATGTTAATTGCGGGGGTACTTTTCTATTGCAATTAAAGTTGAAGAGGAATTAAATAAGTTATTTCTTTAATTATACGACGATAGTTATGTTCTATGTCCAAGGAAGGATAGGTATTATTGTAATAATAATATTTAAGAAAATCGAACAGTTACAACTGATTCAGATTGCATAAGTATGCGACATATGTTGTTAAAATATCAAATTAAGCTCGCTGCTTTCTTCGTCTTCCAACGATGCCGTGTGTATGTATCACGTTCATTAAATGCAGATCCATAATTGTCGAAAATGTACCTGTTAACGGACAACAAATTTTTGGAAAATTACACCTAGACGAAGCCAGCTAGATGTTTTAGAACATGTGCTTATATATTGCGAAATATACTAATTTGGTTAGCAACTGCAGGTATCCAAATAATACCGTACATACACACACAGTATATATATTTCAAACAGAACCACATTAGATACTATTAATATACCTTATCTAATCTAGAATACAAGTTGACAAATATAACTTAACATCTTTCAGTATTATACATACTGTGTGTGTTTGTGTGTGTGTGTGTGTGTTCTAAATGACGAAACATTATTTATAATATTGATACAAATTTTTTATTTATTTACACAAAATGTACACTGGCCCTGAATTAAATAAGGCTGATTATGTAAAATAATAAAATTAAAATGATAATCGGCCAGTAAAGCCCCACTTGCAACGGGGCACTCAATTTGAAAATTCAACAAAACAAAATTGAAACTTCTAGGCTAAATGTTCCTTCAAATTCTTCTAGACTTTCGGTTTTTACGAAACAATGTTCATTTTATTAAGCCCCTTTTTACATACGTGAAATGGAGGAAGTTACTTCATCACAATCTGACTGTCTAAACAGGCGAATAATAGAGGTTCAGGAAGCAGATTAGCCGAAAAAATTCGGAATGCGTGAGAGTGGGCTAAAGGAATGAAAATAAAGAATATATGCCTTAATAAAATTCAGAACTCTCAAATTCTTTAAAATAACATCCGCAGCTGACTTGTAAGGTGTTTTTAAGCGGGTGAAAAACTTGCAAATAAGGCGAACAACACTTGCGTGGGGCCATGCATTGCCTCCGTCGAAAATGATTTCTTTTCTTGGCTAAACATTAATTTTTCGCTTCAATTGTAATGGTTTGGCTTTTTGGTAATCAACGCTCCCGGAGATTGAACAGCCAGCCGTCACCTTCTTTGGCGCAGGGAAACCACTATGCCGCCAATGTTTTGATTTTTGTTTTGTTACGTGCGTATAACGATGTACCCGACTCTCATCTCTAATAATAAATTGGCGCATAAAATGTACCCCAAGGACCCCGTCTTTTTCCGAAATCCCTTCAAACGCACAACGAATTTGCCCACCGAACAGCTTGTTTGCATCAGCATACAGCTGTTTACATCCACCGCAACCGTCACAACATAAATAATAAGCATCCACAATATGTAAACTGTAAACATTTTGCATCCGCTTTCGACATGACATTGCCCTTGTCATCTGATATTTTCAAAATGATTTCTAATGCAATCCCCAATTTCTAATTTCCAATTGAATTGCGTCAAGTGTAAACGACAGCACTCACTTTAGTTTATGTTACGCCCGGTATTACAATTGCAATATGTACATTTCACAGTTTTATCAAAATTACTTCCTTAATAAAATGCCGGCAAATAAATTGAAGAATTTTACTTCAGTGATGATTTATATGTACGGATGCATCATAATTGAATGGCGTACAAACTGTGGAAAAAAGTGATTTGCGTGCGAATATGAGTAGGCTAGAATAGACGTTTTGAATTTAGAAAGTTTCCATAAATTTCTAGATCATTGGTAATCTTAAAAACTGTCATGCTTGGATTACAAAACAAAAAAATGTGAAATCCAGTAAATTCCGAATTGCGATTGTAAATTAGTTATACTTTAATTTCAGTATTTCTCATATTATTTATCTCGTTACATAAAAGCCGCAGATGCACACAAATACTACACTTTATTACATAAATATCGAATTATATTTACAAGTGAACTTTTATCGACATTTGCCGGTGTCTATCTGTTGATTATTTTCTCTCAATTCCAATTCTCCTCCAATGTTCGATATTTTTGACTTCTACTGCTTCTAATTCGTTAACAATAACACAATTTCCATGGCACGTGTTATCTTATCTCATTGAGTGTATGTAATTTCAATAAAAAGAATTTCCTCCGATCATTTCCTTTAATTATTAGGAACACTACAAAAGAATCGCTAACACTCACGACAGTGTTATTTTAGAACCTACTGCATGCATACTTTTTACGAAACGTAAATGAAATTAGATTCCTTGTTAATAAATACACCCATACGCAGTATAAAGAAGTAATTTAACAAGATAATTGGTTGCGTATAGCATTTCTTTCTTAACAGATTGTTGAATAAATAATTTATTTTTTATGTATCCGCAGATGTTATTTTGTTACTATCGTTATTATTATTATTATTTCTAACGTTGAAATTATGGCCGATATACATACATTTGCCAATCGACATGAATCAGTTGACTAACGTTCTTTATCACGTATTTTATCAGTTACTCAGTTTTAATAAACGATAATTCCTTGATTAAATGCGACACAATTACGGAGGCAAATATTTTCGAAACTTATTTTTAAACCGTTCCCAATAATAATCGTTACAATCTGGAATAGATTCGATTACAAAATTTTTTTAATGCGAACTAGCAGGTATCGCTTTTCTGAAGGCTTACAAATACTTATTCATTCACATATACACAACGAACTGTTAAATTATTACGTAGACTGTCCGAAAATCCTGTCACATCTATTATTCGGTCACATTCTTTCCTGCTGAATTTCAAATTAAATTGTCAGTTTTCAATAATATTACGTAGTCTTTCGGATAATAACCATTTGAAATTTGATATATGAAATCCAATCGGAGGGAAGTTAAGGCATCGTAGTTCAGTTGTACTATTAATCTACATTATCGCTCAAAAGTTAATCGCGCCATGCGGGAAAAAAACTAAAATGAAACAATTTAGTGGATTAGTAACATCTTTTACTTAATTTACTGTTAACGGTATAGCGTACGCATGTTTTAATGTAATAATTGATGAGAATTTTATACAGAACTTTTTCAGAAGTTTCTTTTCGTTTGAGGTGTTCTGTTAATTAAATTATCCAGATAGTCATTTTGTAGCGCTCTTCAAAGACTTTCTTTATTGATTTGCAAAGATCTGTGTACTTCGCGTGCTAGATGATCCCATATCAACTCTATAGAGTTACAGTCGGAATTATGCCCGGATTTGTTCTCCGAAATGTGCTTTTACAACCTTCGCTGTATGTTTCAGATCGTTGCGCTGTTGGTACATATATTCGCCGCCGATTAATTCACTTCCTGGAGGAACACCATGAGTTTTTCTGCAAAATCTGCATCCCCCAACCATTATATTTCCACTTTCATGCTTTATATTTTGAATAACATCTTTATCCTGCATCCTTTCACCGACACTCTCGTTCGGCTGCAAATAGCTTAAATTTCGATTCATCAGACCACAATACCTTATCCCATTGCTCCGCGGTCCAACGTTGATGTTGTCTTGCCCACTGGAGATGCTTTCGTTTATGTATGACGGTTAATCGGGGTTTTTTAGCGTCTATACAGCCTTTTAGCCCCGACTTTGCTAACCGGTGCTTTACACCATCTTTATGCATTGATCTTCGCCTTTAGATGTTACTCTAGGTCTTCCACTGCGCTACCGGTCTTACAACTGCCCCGTTTATCCGTTTATTCTTTCCTCTTAATAGTTCGTAGAACAACTATTTGAAGATCTAACTGCTTTCTTCTAGCCATTATTTTCCCTATAGCACCAGATTTATAACGTACACAATATTATTATCATTTCGACTGCAATATCGAAACTGAGTTCAAACTATAGTTACAATTATATTAATCGTACTATTGACGAAACACTTACGAACACATTTAACGTCCATTTTTCACTTCTTTTTACATATTTTTCTTATCAAAGGGATTTCTTAGTAATAGACTTATCTGTA
Organism: Dermolepida albohirtum; assembly: GCA_031893035.1. Classification (NCBI taxonomy): domain Eukaryota; kingdom Metazoa; phylum Arthropoda; class Insecta; order Coleoptera; family Scarabaeidae; genus Dermolepida; species Dermolepida albohirtum. The sequence continues at coordinate 12,552 of JAVIWB010003232.1, read as the reverse complement.
TAATATTACGCTTTCTTAATTCCAAGTATTCTTACGATTTATAACATAATAAACAGTTTCTGTGTAATCATTCTTAATTGTATTACGATTTCGTGGGTCGATGAAACTTTTGAGTGGTAGTGTAGATAAATTAAATTGCTTCTGCGAACGAGTATTTCACAGCGAAAGCTTAACTGTACAAATTGGTTAATATAGCACCTGAAATATACAGGATGTAAGCGATGCATAGATAAAATTCCTCCAGTTCATAAAATTGAGTTATTTGCACACATATTACGATATTTTAGAATAAATTGGATATAATCTATAAAACAATGTATCATTAGCAGAGGGTGGAATGACAATGAGTTTGTTGCGTTAATTGAAAGACTATCGACAGTGATTTTGTACCTCAACCAACTGCGAGGTCCTTTTTAATGTCGACGCTTCGGTGACTTTTGACTGCTCAGGAAGAATAATTAATTTCTCTCTCACTACGAAAGGGAATAAATAATAAGACTATGGAAAATATTGTACACGTGCTTTATAAAATTAGAATGTAATGAATTCAATCGATCTTTTCCATTTTAATGTTTCTGTCGAGACGGGGTGTACTCAATTTCTTAATTTTCTCACTCGAATACCAATTGCCGAAGACATTCAAATTAATCATTCCTGAAATATTTACGAATGTTCGAATTTTTTGTTCGGACAGAAAACTTAAATTAATTCACTCATTTTGCATTTTTATTTGAAATACTTAAACATTTCCAACAAAATCGTTTCATCACGAAGAAGTACAGTAAATAATTTTCTCGCAACGGTTCATAAATATCCGTGAGGTAAATTGTGAGTGTATGTGATATATATTCATGAGAGAGAGAGAGAGAGAGTGAGGGGGAGGGGACGAAGAAGGTACGACATTATTAAGACTTGTTAATTTAGCTCGGTACATTTAAATGTTAATAAAACATGAAAAAACAGTCGTGACACTTTCTCTTTTGCGAGAAAATTTTATAATTCGTTATATTTAAGAACACTAAAAATGTCAAATAAACCTTTTCGATTCGTTCACAGATCATTGAAATGCTCTCATAAAAGTAATTTCCTGTTTTAAATATTCTTGTGAAAGACATTTCTAGAGTCATATATCTTAATCGATACGGTTTGTATTGTGAACGACACAACCATCTATGTAGTACTGTAACATATGCATACATATGTTGTCAAATTTCAAATCACGACGTTTATTAGTTTCGTCGTGACGACTGTTTAATTAAGAGTATCGAATCGGTCACAAAATTGACGCTGTCGTTAAGTATTTCTTCTTGAAAAGCTTATTAGTAACAAATATTCATAATTGGATGATGGACGGCCTGACAAACTCATATGATGAAATGTGGCTGTGCAACCGTTAAAGGGACAAGCGATTGAAAAAGTGCATGCTGTGGTATTAAAAAATTGTCATTTGAAAGCGTCCGAGATAGCAGAGACAGTTGAATCTGCTGGTAAGGTAATTCCATTTTTTTAGGATGCAAAAGCTACGCTTCGTGTTGATTACCTGCCGAAAGGCCAAACCATCACAAGCGCATAATAAACTTTAGACAAATTAATAATAATTAAAAAATTAGTGAATTAGGCTTCGATTTGCTGAAACCGTGCGGTTGCTCTGAATTTTATCAAGGCAGAGAGGGATCATCATGTTGTATAACACGGTTGCAATGTATATAAGATAAGTTATCTGCTTCTGGGTTTCCGGGCTGGAACCGCGTCACTAGTATATCTGCCGACGTTTCGTACCCATTTGTATGGGACATCTTCAGGGCTGAACTACTGCACTGAAACTGAAACCCAGAAGCAGATAGCATGGACCACGACCGCGGAAGTCTACGTACCAAATTATATAAGATAAGATTTGTATGCGTAAATACAGTACTAACAAAGCTTCCATTATACTATTACTAGATGTGGCATCCTATGTCTAACTGGCCAAAATGTATGTCGCTTTGAGTTTAAAATGTTTTCTTAATGTTGCTACGAAACAACTGTTAGCATATATCGTCGCTTACCATTAAATGTATACCACATAACTACATGTAATGGTAATGACGATTATGTACATGTGGTCCTAGTTTAATAGTAGACGTATTTAGTAAAAAAAAACATACGTGAAAGTATGTATGCATACACTTATTAAATTAGATTTAAATTATATTAATATATTATAATCTTAGAGATTTAGGGTAGTTGGTATTTCGTGTCCATAACAAATGCTAATGTGGCGACAATAACAGACATCATTTTGTCGTTTAATTGTGGCATGCATCAGTTGACTAGTCGATCGGCCCGTGGTTGAAATTAATTTTAAGTATAAAATGAAAAGAGGAAATAAAAGAAGATGGGCAGTTCGATTAATAGATACACAATTTTATGAATAATCATTTTTTATTCCTTTTTTATGAGAACTGCATTGTCTATACGGAAACTCGTATGGCAGGAGCAAATTATTGTGCGTTTTTACTTTACACGAGTTTGATTGAAGACGATCATTCGCAGTCGTTCGTAACTAATAAAGTCTTATTATTAAGTAATGATATAGTTCTGTCGTCAAACGCATCTCTGTTCTATTTACGGACATTTACATTTAAATTGTCGAGCTGTAAATAATTTGCCGTGATTTCCGCATCAATTATCTATTAAAGTAATGACCACCTTTAACATATGTATAATAAGTATAGTGGCGAAGTAACAAGTACTTTTGAGAGTCAGGAGCATAGAAACTACATACATATCTGACTGGAATATTTATAAACCTCAACGACGGCCAAGTTCTAAATTTATAATACGAACAAATGACAATGACGTTTGATAAGTCAATGGCTTTTCACGTACACTTCAGGCAAGATCTTCACCACCGCCGCAAGATAAAATCAGTATACTGGGTACATATGTATATATAGATATATCGTAACTATTATAGTAACCCGATGGTAAATACGACGTTTCGAAAATCAACCCCTTCGAGCGTGGAACCGATGGAGAAGCGTGGTAGATTTGTGGAGAGCCGGTGCTGGTGCAGCATTGCAAATGTTATGACGTAATAGGCGCAGGTTATACATGCGCCGTTGTTGAACACGAGGTCTAGAGATATACGTATGTATGTACACGAAATAATATACCGTTGAATGCGCAGCGCCTTCTCATTTGAATGATTTCAACTTTAGTTCGTTTAGTTCGTGGTGAAACGTGTAGTAGCGAGGTGGTTTTTCTGTATTATTTCGCGCGACGAACGTGCGCGGTCTGATATGTTTCGGGCATATGGAACTTCCCCTGTAGATACGAATTCACCTGAGGTACCAGCGACATGGGAAATTGCAAAATTCAACACTATCACCAAAGGTTGGAGTAATTCATCACAATACGAGATATTAAGAAACAATCTATTGTACATAATTGCATACGCGCACACACACACACACACACACACAGAGAGAGAGAGAGAGAGAGAGACATACACACACACACACACACACACACACGCACACACAAATATATATACATATATTGTATATATGTAGATACACAAACGTATTTATTCAGTAGATATACGTTTTAAGTGAAAGTTTATTTATATACCAATTGTTGTCAACATTGTTGATAAAATAAACACGTGGTTTGGTGTATACGGCACCCAAAATGTTAAATTCCATTAGTTATCGTTCATCCTTAAACGTGTCACGTTAATTTTAGTGAATCACTGATCTAATCACCGAATAAAATTTGTGACAGGGCTGATAATAAAAAGGGTGATAAATATTGAATTAAAAAATCAAGGAAGAGAAATACAGAGAGGTTATGTACATATCTATTTTTCGTTATTACAGCACACTGCCAATTATTTTAATTACTTTTTAACATGTAGATGGAGTAGGCAATTTGTTATAAAGTAAGTACTTCCGCTTTTTAACTTCCCGTGTAGGGCATTGTCCGTAATACTCTTTACATATCTACATATGTACATATATATCTATCTGTCTATGCAACGTGCTCGACTTCGGATTTGACGGATCTGACATAGGCGAAGCATGCGTCCTGAGTTATCTTTATGCGATCGATAATCAACAATGAATGCTTTCAAAATTTACACCAACACAATCTCATACCCCCATACACCCATCATATTGAAGTGAAGGGTAATATTTTCGTTCCCATTCGCCCTATTTTTGCATTCCCTCACTCCAGAACTATACAGTACAGGTATCTGTGTACAAACACACCTAACACCTACATAAATTACAGAGTATAAACTGGCGCAAAACGCAATTTAATTTCAACTACGCAGATATTTAATAAGAATTCTAAAAATGCATTGAATTTTAAAAGCACTCCCGACTTAGAGGGTGTGATATTGTAAACCCCCTCCCCTCTCTCTACAGCTGGTTTGGCATATGTTTGTATCAGGGTTCTGGCGCTAAAACAACTAAATACCTTCTAATAATGCCACTATTCATTTTTACCGTACTTTCTGTTGCTGAACCAGATTGTATTTTGACATGCAATAAAATTAAATATTTTGAATATATTTCAGAAATTTATTGTACGCTGTCAGTAATTTATAAAGCCGAAACGAAACAACTAATTCCAGTCTATGACTGGAATGTTATGAAAAAATATGACCAACTTATGAAAGTTTGTTGAATTTGATGGAGCCTGTGGTTGATTAATTTAATCACTAAGGTTGATATATAACTGAGAACCAAGATGTACACTGTGTACATCTTGGTTCTCAGCGGTGTAGATCGCGTACGGAGTTTGTTTTTCGTACAGGTATTCTTCGCCGTGTTTTACCAGGTGCGACACTTTGCAATTGTCTGCTGGTGATGACAATTTAGTTGTCGAAATGCGTATACAGAATTACAAAAGTTAGTGTGGAAAGGGGTTATATATCAACCTTAGTGATTAAATTATGAAAGTTTGTCATATTTTTTTTGGAAGTTTTCCTCTGCTTGGTCACGCTTCGAGTTTAAATACGATACTTTTAGAATTTCTTTCAGATACTTCATGTCCTTGTTTATTCACCGTAAACATAGATCACGACCATATCGATGCTCTCAGATCGAAAATGAAACGTGTTTTTTAAAGAGTCCAATCACGTTAGGAGAAGAGGAGACTTCTGGGTATGCGTAGCGCCTGGCTGAAATTAAATTTCAATTATATTTGTTATTATTTATTGATCGCATAATTATGTACAAAAAACGTTAATTTAACAATGTTAAGGCGTAAAAAGTAAATGTACCGAGGTAAATTTTAATGGACACAGAATTAATTGAACTGAATTAATCAGAAAGGGTAAACAAAACCGCGTACCACGTTAAGGTTACCGAGTGTGTAAAAGGTACGCGGAGTTATACTGTGCAAAATGATGACAACTTAGTTGTCGAAATGCATATACAAAAGACGAACATTGATGTGATAAGGGGTTTCGTTCACCTTTTTTTGATTGAATGTACCGAGGCTGTATGGCGGTACGACAGTGTACACTACCAGTCATATTTATTTGCCCACCCTTAGTTTTAGCCAAAATTATTAAACTATCAAATGTGTACTGAAAATTTATTTATTGTACCAATACAATAGTGTAAAATAAACATAAAATAGTTACATTTTTCTTATATAAAAACTTTATCATTAATTATTATTAAATTTTGCTCTCATCAATATGCCCACCTTTATTTTTGATAATTGCGGCACATAACCGCGGCATCCTTTCAATTAATTTTTGCAGTGTATCTTCTGTAATTTGTGCCCAGGCTTCTTGAAGTTGTTCCCACAGTACAGTGGTGGATGACAGAACACGTTCTCGAACCTTCCGGTCCAATTCTTCCCAAAGAAGCTCTATTGGGTTCAGATCAGGACTTTGAGCTGGCCATACCATTATAGAGATTTGCCCTTGCTCTTCTAGTTGACGCAAGTAATCGCCACACAATCTAGAAGTGTGTTTCGGATCGTTGTCCTGTTGAAATACAAAGTTTTCGCTAAGAATCCTTAGTCCCGAAGGAACAGCGTTATTTTCTAAAATTTCCTTGTAGACTTCTTTTCTTAGGACTCCCTCAATTTTGACGAGATCGCCTACAGATCTCTCACCAAAACACCCCCAAATCATTACTGAACCTCCTCCATGTTTTACGGTAGGCGCAATACATTCTGGCAGTACTCTTTCTCCTGCGGATCTTCTTACGAATATTCGCCTTTTACTACCGAAAAGTTCAAACTTCGATTCGTCTGTCGTCTGTCCACAACACATTATTCCACTGATCAATCGTCCAATTCTTATGTTCTTTAACCCGATTTAGTCGTTTTATCTTGTTTTGCTTTCGTAGTAGTGGTTTTCGCAGAGCAATTCTTCCGTATAAACCCGCTTGCCTTAACCTTCTCTGTACCGTGGACACACTAATTGGTTTAGCACGCGCTCTATTCATTTCAGCAACAATTTCTGGTGCTGTTTTTCGTCTGTCGCGTCTACTTATCCGTATTAGATGCCGGTCATCAGCAGATGTCGCTTTGCGTCGTCCAGATCTTCTTTTGTTGCAAAATGTACCACTTTCTCCAAATTTTTTCACGTTATAATCGACGGTTCTGCGATTTAATCGTAATTCTTTTGCAATTTCGCGATTTTTACCCGTACGATGATAAGCAATTATCATAGCACGCACTTCAACAGATAATTCCTTCGTCTTCGGCATTGCATTAAAATATTCACAATAACTCTCTATTTCACTGTTTTCGCAACAAAAGATGAACGATGACTGACATAAAATTTATTTTCCTTTTTGAATAACACATCCTAATATTTATAATTTATAACACCTTTACGATATATCATAAACAATTTAAGATTTTCGTAGAAATTCATGTGGAATTACTTCCACTAATAATATTGTTGAATAATTATAATACAGATTTTTCGAAAGATGATCCGTATTTCAGGAAACACATAAAATTGGGGTGGGCAAATAAATATGACCGGTAGTGTATATTTATTTAAATTTCGTTTAACATATTTTGTCAAATAACTTTCTTTTCGTCACATTCAATAAAAAAATTATGGGGGAAGTAGTAAATTTCATTTGAATTTTCTGTTCCGAAAAATGCAATGAACTTTTCTGAAAGCAAAATTTTAGCGAATTTTAATTGACGCCCACAATATTATATCACATCTCTTCACTTCCTTCTGACATTTAAATTTTTGAAATTTTGAAATTTGTGAAATTTCTATATTACATAAACAGCGTTGTTTCTTTTTATATGTTTAACAGTATAACGGTTCTCCGACGAGTCAATTATTCCGCTACATTTTTTTTTGTTTATATAACGAGAAGGAAACGTAAACTAATTAATACAGATTCGAATTAAAGACGAACCCGATTTTGGTTTTATTTTTTTTTCAATGTACGTAGGTGGTCATTTTATTTATTGCATTATAGTGACGTGAACCTACGTATGCACTTCAAAAGCAAAACGGCTTATGTGATTATCACATTGTTATTATATTCTTCGCATTGTAACACAAACAAATAATAGAATGGCAATGACAAATACAAATGTAAAACGCAATCGTAGATGGACATACATTTAAATGAAATACCTACTTATGTAATAGATGATTGCGTGAGTGTGATTATTTTGACAATTTAATGTTAGTGGGACATGTGTCGTCATAAGTCGTCACTTAAACTCCATTAGATAATTTAACGAAATTGTTTAAAAACTAAATATACGTAGCCACAACTACTAATGCATTGTTCAAAACAATTAACGGATATTCTACATATATAATTGATAATAATATGCACAATGACAACTAATGTACCACCTACAGACGTTCCTATAAACTTTCAAACAAGCAAGCAAATATATAGACGTGTCTTAACACGTTTACACATGCGTTAAATTATGGAACGCATAGGAGCGTACTTTGGGCAGTGTAGATTTGCAATTTTAAGTGTCGTCCGCAATGGAAACGCATCACGATCATGGATGAATTGGAAAATGCTTAATTTGCAGGCTTCGGAATCGATTTTCGGAAACATGAGGTCGGTAATAGATGCCACGAAGAACGCTTCAGGCATCAGGAATTGCTGCCAACGAGAAATGAGATTTGATTTCTCGACTAATTCGAAATGCTGCTCCGAGCCGTGCCGTTAAAACAACGAACGCTTTTGGCCGAAATCACACTCACGTTATTGTATATTTTTTATTTTTTCAGCGTTAAAAATTCGACATTTTATATTACCCGAACAAGATCACATTGAAACTTATCCAAACAAGTTTATATACAATAATGTGCTCCGATACTTGTACACAAATATGCTAACTAATTCGATGAATTGAAACTTCAGGTCATTCTGTAGCGTAATATGATAACAACGAATGCTCTGAGTCAAGAAACGAGACTAGAGGAAACATCATTTGATAATTTTAGAAACAATTTAATGTCACACAGTCGTCGCATTGTGGCTTCGTGGAATTTTTTTTTACAAAATCAAACAAATCGTGAAAAGGTAGTTTAACCGCCAACAGAATATTTACGAGACCGACTTGTTCTGCAAGTTAAGCTTCAACCTGTGCGCAACTCTGGAAGCTACCGGAAGCAAAAGGCGCGGTAGCAAATTGATGAAAAATATTTCGAAAACTAACGGAAATGGAACGCGAATATTGTAAAAGCTATTATCTCGCTATAACATGTCGTTTTAATAAATACTGTAAAACCTCGCTGTACATTTGTTCATCGTAAAATCAGTCTCCTTTTGAACGTCGTGGCAATACGGTACATAATACGAATCAAATTGCAAACGAAGGTTATAAAATTTATGAATAAGCTGTTGTGATGCGAAAAATGTTTTGTACATTGACGAAAATTAGTATTTCCTGCTGTACCATCGTTGATAATTACAGAAGTGAATTAAAAATTTCTGCGTTACAGCCAGAACAGACAGTTTCGATGTTGATTATTTAATTATGTTAATAAATTAATCGAACTTATTAAAATGACCACTTTATTATAAAAATCTTTCAATGAAATATGTAACTCACAAGTCCTACCGCCAAACGACACAACGGAGTTATCGATGATTGCCGGGGAAACTTCCATATTCGAAAACATTCATGAACTGGCCAGAAGAACGATAAGTTAAGTTACGTATGTGGTGAAGTTCGTGTAGCTTAGCAACACAAGTTCTAATAACAGATTGTAAAGCATGCTCCGATTTCAAAAACTAACAGTAAACCTCATAATAGTAATCGGAAATAAAACAAATTGGTGATGTAACGTGTGTAGTCATGTAATTTAATATTTCTGGTGAAAATAAAGAAAAAACTAAACAGAATATCGTATTGACAGTTACGTAGCGATAATTGATACTTTACAGGTGCTAACAAATATAAACAAGAAACAAATGAAAAACGACTCCGTACAATGCAATTACTAGACAATAGTTAAAGTGACCCGCTTGTTTAATATGTCTGCTTGCATAAAACATAAATTAATTGGATTTTAACACGTGAACGTTATACTTGATTCATGTAATTGGATTTTACAAAATCTTTCTCTTGCGCGGACACCAGCAAGTCGATTGATCATAAGAAAAATAAGAGTTGTTGAAAACGCGAAAGAAAAATGCTTCGAGGAACGTCAAATCGAACGAAAACGGTGCTTTTTGTCAAATTCAGCGAATTGTATTATTATTACACGCATATTTAAATATTTTGCACCGATAACGATATTTTTCAACTAGAAAAGCTATCAGAAATGAGCAAATAGCGACGTACATTTTTAAATAACAGTAGCAAATACCTATATACGATTGGTAGATCTGTAGTAGCTACAAATTCTTAGCTAGTGGACGATTCAATATAAAACTTAAAAATGTTACTTTTTGCCCGTCGCCAACAAAATATATATAATTGCTAATTAACTGCAACGATTAGCTTTTAATATTGTTTTGAATTTATAAAGTGGAAAAATGGCACGAAAGAACATCTCGGCAATACTACCAACACACCCTTTAGACCTTTAGAGTGACACCCATTTCGAAAATACAAAATCAACCTATGCACAAAGATCGTTGACTTTTTCATTAATTGCTTCTTTCTGTAACAAAAAAAAATAATACACATTTTTTCCATTTCAAGGTAAAATCCAAGTAATTTATAATTAATATTAATAAATACGCAAATTATTAAAATTCTCATCCATCTTGTTTCGTAATTATTGCAAATACGAGGGAGCGTTTTTATATTCGCGGAATGGGGGACAAGGGGTGGAAATAAAAAAACCAAATTATTTTTCTTTTTCAATATATTCACCTGCAAGACGGATACATTTTTCACATCTTTCAATTAATTTATTTATACCCTCATAAAAAAATGATTTCTCTTTATCTGCAAAATACGCCGAAACTGCCTCCTTGACTTCATCATCGGCAGTAAAATTTTTACCCCGCAGCTCTTTTTTCATTTTCGGAAACAGGTAATAATCACTCGGGGCCAGGTCTGGGCTGTAGGGTGGGTGATTCACAATTTCGAAGCCCACCTTATGCAGGGCAGCTAACGCAACGCGGCTCTTGTGGACGGGCGCGTTGTCGTGCAAAAGCAGAACACCTTTTGTCAATTTTCCCCGTCTTTTCTCTTTAATGGCTTCTTTTAGCCGCTCTAATATTGAAGCGTAATATTCTCCGGTTATAGAAACACCTTTATCTTTATAATCAATCAACAATATTCCTTCCGAGTCCCAAAATACCGTTGCCATGAGTTTCCCAGGTGATTGTGACACTTTAAATTTCTTGGGAGGTGCTGTGCCCTTTTTATGCCACTGCATGGAGTCTTGTTTGGACTCAGGTTCATAATGATGAACCCAAGTTTCGTCTCCAGTAACAATTCCACTCAATACACCATCCTTGTCTTCATTACAGAGGTCCAAAAATGCACGCGAACACTCTACGCGCTGTTGTTTTTGCGGCGGCGTGAGCATTCTCGGCACCCATCTTGCGCTGACCTTAGACATGCCGAGATGATCGTGTAGGATTTTAAAAATTGTTGTATCGGATACTCCAAGCATTTCTGCGAGTTGTTTCTTGTTTAGTCGAGCATCTTCGAGTACAATTTGTTCAACTTTTTGGATAAGTGCTGGCGTGGTCACCTCAATGCTCCTGCCCGGCCTCGGGTCGTCTTCAAGGGATTCCCTTCCTTGTTCAAATAAACTATGCCACTTGGACACCATGGTTTTTCCTGGACAAGAGTCGCCGTAAACCAATGACATCTCATTCATTATGGTCGCGACTGATTTTCCTTGCCTGGTAAGGAACTTTATAACGGCACGATATTCGATTTTTTCCATATTTCACTTTTCACTCCTGATTATGTTACTTGGTTGACGATAGCTCAAAGACTAACTGTCTAATAACAATGAAACTTCGTATTTATACTAATCATGAGTCGCTGCACAGGTCACGCCCCCAATGCGCCTACTCACCCCTCTACAACCCGCTCATTCCACGAATATAAAAACGCTCCCTCGTAGCAGTAGTTTCGTCCGTCATGCCGTGGCTTTTTCAGATATTCGAAGGAAATTAACGATACAATATGCACAGTATCTTATATAAACAGCAGAACTTTTAATTTAAACCATAGAACACACAGCTTCATCTATCCAGCGGTAGCAACATTAGGAATGTACATTCTTTGCTATTTGAAACGCACCCTATTCCATGCTAATCGAATTTGCTGTTTGTCTGTTATTTGCGTCAAATATACTGTCACTAAAATGCGTATAAATGCGTTTATACGAATCTCAGTGACAGCATATTTGATGCTTATGTCGTAAAATCGAAAGAGTTTATGATGATGATTGGATGTCTTGATTTAAAAATGGTCGTGAAGACTTAAAAAATCCGCGAAATCATTGCTATCGATGGAAATATGACTGTTGTATAGAATGTCGGCTGAAGAATGTAATTCAACTGCTTAAGATTTTGGTCTGTGCACGCTTTGTACCGCATCAGTTAAATGAAAACCAAGAACTCAACCGTGTAGAACACTGTAAAGACGTAATCGAAACTGCTGAAAACGACTCAAATTTTCTTGGTTCCATCATAATTGCCGATGAAACATGGTGCTTTAAAAATGTTCCTGGCACTAAGCATCAATTTACAGTCGAAAAGCGAACCAAAACCAAAGAAATTACGTTTTCAGAAATCGAGAATCAATACGATGTTGATTACTTTTCATGATTCAAAGGGTAGTATCCGCAGGGAATTCGTTCCAGAAGATCAAAGTGTTAACGGAGAATACTATTTAAGTGTTTTTATTGCATAAAAATACACCACCGCACAAGACATTAAAAGTTCGTGAGTTTTGAACAAAAAACAAATTTATCTCATCGACAGTCCACCATATTCGCCTGATCTATCACCGTACGACCATTTCCCTCTCCTTAAACTGAAAATTGCTATGGAAGGGGCGTTTTATGAAGATTTTGCAGCCGTTCAAGCAGCCGTTCAAGCAGCCGTGACACAG
>JAVIWB010003231.1:0-42978 GCA_031893035.1 Dermolepida albohirtum | reverse complement strand
AAAATTCATTATCTTTAAACACAAATCTTTCTATTGAAGTTTGTACCCACAAATTTCTTAAAAATTTTTGTATGCATATGAAAATAGCAATTACTAATTTCGAAAATGTATAAATAAATATAGGTACAAAAACGAAAAGGACAATGTTACTGTTTCCTAATAATAATATTTATTTAAATTGTCCAGCGAAAATCTCAAAACGTGTAATGTAAGAATATTACGCAGTAATGAACAGAAGAATATAGAACATATATATCTATACAAACAGTACATAATAGTGTAGCTGCGTATATTAATGAATACAAAATAAATAATAAAAAAAATCAAAGAAATGGATCTGCAAACAATTTTAATCTTTAGCTGAATGTACAAAAGGTTCTCTTAAGTATAAATTGGGTCTAGAGTTACTATAGTAATTGCTTCAGACACTTGCCGACAAATATAGAACTCGGAAGTTAACTTGAGACAACAAAGTAGACGAGTCTTGTTCGTTATAATAATATAAATAACTTTAATGCTTAACAGCATAGTCACTTATAGGACAACAATAATATATGTATATATATATATATATATATATATATATATATGTATATATATATATATATTACCATGATATAAATGGAGCGAAATATTATTGGTTCACTAAAAATTTATTTTTAAATTTAAATTTAAATATTTTTTAAAGAACCTCCATTTCACTGTAACTATAATGTTCGTCAATCTACTATACCTAGAGTATATAACTTCAAAAATGGTGCTAAATATACAAAGATTATATGCAAAGAATCTGTCCACGGATAGCTGTGGATAAAGAAAATAGGAGACATTTAGTGGTTTTCCAAAAGGCACTTCCGAACTTTGACAATTGATACCGGCCACATTAGTGAAGCTACATTTGTCGAATTGATTGTCGTTTATTTACTCCGTTTTGCCAAATCACCATGGACGGATATAGCGTTCAATAACACGCGCAAATCATAAAATTGTTTTATCAAAATGGGTGTTCTGTTGGGGCAATGTTCCGCGCGCTTCGCTCATTTTACAGTCGCCATAATCGTCCTACCAAGTGGATTAATTTGGATTAATAAGGATAAATTTGAGTCAACTGAGTCAGTAAACAATGAACTAACACCCGTACGACGACGAAACGCAAGATCTGCCGAAAACATCGCCGCTGCCCGTAATAATGTGCAGGAGAATCCGATGCAGTCGATTCGTAGCGTTCACAAGAGCCGGACCTTTCGCAGACCACAATTTGGTGAATTTTGCATTCTGACTTGGGCCTGCACCCCTATAAAATTCTATTTATCCAGGAGCTGAAGGTAAACGACCATAGACAAGAATGTTTGTTCGCTGAATGGTCCTTGGACCAGTTTGAAACTGACCCTAATTTTCATCAAAAAATTATCTTCAGCGATGAGATCAATTTCTGGATGAATAAATACGTTAAAAAACAAAATTGTCTAATTTTGGACGTTACCAATCCACATGGAATCCAAGAACGTCCACTGCGTCCCGAAAAAGTCACTGGTGTGGATTTTGGGCTGGCAGCGTCATCGGTCCATACTTCACCGTCAACGACTAGCACTATAGGTCCATGATTACCAACTTCTTTTGGCCTGAATTTGATGATATGGACACCAGCGACATGTGGTTTCAATAGGACGGCGCTACGCGCCACACAGGTCATGCCACATTGGGCAGAGCGATTTGAGGGCAGGGTCGTCTCACGTGGAGGTGATGTGAATAAGCCACAAACCACAGCGGCCCTCAAAGCCAACATAACCTATGCGATCGGTCAAAGAGTCATGGAAAATTACACATTTGGAATGCACGCCACTCAGCGAAGCAGCGGCAGACATTTGCATGATGTTATATTTCATACATAATGTCATCGACAGGCCTGTCAAATGAATAAAAAATTTCTCACACTTTGTTTTATTTAAATTTAAAAATAATGATGGAATTTATGAGGCTTCAGGAGAAATTAATTTAAATTAGAATTTTGTTTATTTTGTTAAGGATGTAGATATATAAAAATTTAGAAATAGATGTGTGTTTATATTTGTATATAATGTTTAAATGTTCCCTCTAGTTATTAATGTGTATAATGCTCTTTATGCTATTTCACTAGCCAATGTAATAGAGCTACTGTTCTTATCGGCCATTTCCCGTTCAGTAGATGACGAGGGATATGAAGTGTGATAATTGAGTTACTGAAAACCTATTTTACGTCCGCGATTATAATCACTAACATAAACAATATCCACTTGAAGTAAATATATATACTTTGGATGGAGTAAATATCATCCTATTTACAATTATTAATGTGTCCATTTATCTATTGTGTATAATACTTTATTTCACCCTCTTTCCGGAAGTAATTCCATTTCTTTTCATGTATCTAAATCCTCAGTAATTTATAATTAGTCTCTTGTTTGCTGTTCAGCTCATGTAGATGAGGGTCTTATCTGCGGGAGCAGTCAACTGAGCACGTTCTGAAGTGTTCTTCGTGTCATAGAAAATAATTCGGGCATATAAAATCTTGACTCTAATAAATTAATTCAGTTTTACGGTTGAGATATATTTAATACTTGGATGTATTATAATTTTGAACAAAATAATTGGTTGGTAAATTTTGAAGGAAAATAGAATTAACGCATTATGATATTACATTATGTACTTAGCATATACATACATGTTCATAAAAATAACTGAATTTAAATAATGTCGAACTTCTATAAATAAATGTAATGAACATATAGTAAATTTCGTCATACGAGGATAGTTTGACAAGTAGTGAGAATGACACATAGGTGGCGCTCTAATTGGTAAAACAAATGCACTGTAATTTAGGTTGCCTATTTGTATGTTTACATTCCGATATTTAAATAAATCGGTTGATTAGTTTATTTTTGACAGCTGATTGAAAAAGAAGCAACACGTCATTTTGCTAAAATGGAAAAAGCAGAGTATCGTGTTGTGATTAAATACTTCGTAATTAAGGGAAAGCTACCGAAATAAAAGATGAGTTGCGGGAAACACTAGGTGAATCTGCTCCATTATCCGCTACAATAAGTAGATGGGTAAATGAATTTAAACGTGGTAGAACAAACTGTGTTGATGAAGCGCGCTCTGGAGCACCCAAAATCGTGACTTCTAAGGAAATGATTATAAAAATCCATAATATTATTACGCAAGATCGGCGACTCAAAGTAAAAGAGATAGCAGACATGGTAAACATTTCAACAGAACGCGTACACCACATTTTAACGAAATAATTGGGCCTTTCCAAGCTTTCGGCAAGATGGGTGCCGCGATTGCTTACGACCGATCAAAAGTTCACTCCTTTGCGCATTTTCAACGAGTCTTTGGACCTTTATAAGCGGAATTCGGTTGATTTTTGTAGGCGATTTGTTACTTGCGATGAAACTTGAATACACTATAGTACACCCGAAACTAAACAACAGTCGAAACAATGGTTAGAACGTGGTTCTGCACTTCCAAAAAAAGCGAAAACCACTTTATCGGCAAACAAGGTGATGGCATCAATTTTTTGGAATTCAAAGGGCATTTTGCTCATTGATTACCTTCAGAAAGATGCCACAATAAACGGACAATATTATGCAGAACTTCTACAAAAATTAAATGTTGAGATTCATGCTATGTTTCACCATGACAACGCTCCCTCGCATACCAGCACAGTTGCGATGTCCAAAATCCACGAGTTGCATTTCCTATTAGTACCGCATGTGCCTTATTCGACGGATCTAGCCCCTTCCAACTTCCACCTTTTTCCAAAATTGAAAACGGCACTAGGTGGAAAGAAATTTTCGTCTAACGACGAGCTTATCATCTTCGTAAATGAGTATTTTGCAAGCCTCCCGGAATCGGATTTTAGAGACGGCATAAGGGCATTGGAGCACCGTTGGAATAAATGTGTTGCTCTTTTAGGAGAATATATTGAAAAATAAAAATTATTTTGTATTTAAAAAATTCGTTTTTCTTTTCCATTCTCACTACTTGTCAAACTACCCTCATATAAGATCTTGTTAGTGCTCTTTATGCAACTTTATAGCGCCGAATCCGAAAATGTAATAAAAATTCCTGTATCGCCCATATTTTTTGTGCGACAAGAATTTTTTAAACTGTAGACATATTTATTAAGTACATTTATCAATACAGTGTAATAAACACAACAAATGTGTTCTTTATTTCGATTAAAGAATTGTATTTTAACAAGACTCTACTACATTAATTGTAATGTAAACAAACCACAAGGACAGTTCATGTAATTAGTGACGTTATCACACAAGATTCCATCCACTAACATGTCACGACATGCATGCAATACAACGACACCGTTACTCTACTGCTGGAGAGCTAGTCTTCTCAAAGTAAGCATCAACATAGTTTTGTGGCATTTTCATGAACAATGATATGTAAAGTATAAAGTGGCGAATAAAATGCATAAATCATCCCAATAGTTTCTATTACGTATGCGGTGAGTTAATTTTAAAGTCTCAGAAACAAAACTTTACTTTTCTTATTAAAATATGTTACGATCTTTATTATGTTTGTAAAATAGGTGATCAAGATAAGATTTGGGTTCCTCACTATTGTTGTTTAAACAGTGCTAAGTTGCTCATTGGGTGGGTGTATAGTTCTAATCATACCTTTTGCTGTATCTATAGTTTGGAGGGAAGCAAATGACCACTTAACAAATTGTTAGTACAGATTAGTAGACATAATGAGAGTTACATCTAAATCAAAAGACCAAAAAGTAAAATAAAAAAAAGTAAAATACCAAAACTTGCCTTCTGCAATAAGAACTGTTCCTGGATGTGTGGCAAATAAAGTCTTAATATGCTTGCCAATTACTATTGGACACTCAAGAGTCCCAGAAGCAAAATACATGCGAAAGTTATCAACGCTTCCTTGTTTTTACGTATTAGCTCCTCGCTTTTAGGTATTAGAAATGTTAGAATAATGCATGGAAATATATTTATCTTTAAATATAAATGATCTGTCACATGTAAACCTTGCGTTATAGACAAAACTGAAAACATATTTGAAATCAAGATACCTTTTCATTCACATATTTAAGTGACAAAATATTTGTTTTGTAAACTAGTGATATTAACCATAATTTTTACAGTGAAGACGTCAAAATTGTAAATGCTACACCAAGGCTTAGAAATGCATAAAAAATTTTTCCTATTCTCAGATGTACTGTCTGATGTAATTCTGAAAAGAACCTTTCCTTTCCAAAATTTTCAAAGCTGTCACTGACACCTGCGCTCTTTTATGTGTCTCAATTTCTCCACTCATTTATTCCGTTGATCATTCAAAAGTTCTGTTTCCAGTGAATGCGATCTCTCTGGTCTGTGATAGTTATTGTGAATTGCGAGTGTCAGTTTCCATTCTGCAAGAGACTGGAACATTCTTGTCTGTGTGTCGCTCCTACTGAGTAGTTTGGTTTTCAAAATCTATTTTTAACCCATTTGCAAAAAAGTGTTCAGTTAAAGAAGAATTAGTTTCGTGTTTCAGTACAGCAAATTTGTATTCCTTTTCTTTGACGCTGTCTTTTCTGTTTGTCTGACATACATATGGTTGTTAGCACTTGCTCAATACGAAATTTTGCGTACTTCGTGTTGTTTTAATGGCATATAACGTTTATAGTTATGAAAGATGTCTTCTAGTTTCTGTACAGTTGGGAAAATTATATCGATATTCTCTCTATTTAGTATCCACCGATGTAGTTTGCTATTCTTTTGATGAATGAGACGAACTCCTTTGTTTATGTTCGTGTCGATCTTAGGATTAAATTTCAGACCGTCTGCGAAGTAAATCTGGTACATAGACTTCCGCGGTCGTGGTCCATAATATCTTCTTCTGAGCTTCCGAGCTGGAATCGCGTCACTGGTATAACTGCCGACGTTTCGTACCCACAGCTTCAGTGCGACAGACAGTAGCAGTAGTTGAGCCCTGAAGATGTCCCATACGAGTGGGTACGAAACGTCGGCAGTTATACCAGTGACGCGGTTCCAGCCCAGAAGGCCAGAAAAAGTTTGTCTACGAAGTACTTTATCTATTAAATCAAGGACGTATTCGTTGCACATTTTTGCATCACATCTTTTAGAAAATTTTTCCTTTAAATAAAAAAAAACATTATTTTGGTCTATTGCCTTTAGAAGTTTTTTTATAAGTCCTACTTCAATGTGTAATGGAGGCAAGTAGATATTTTGGTTCAGTCGTACATGGGTTCGAGTGAACTAAAGGATCACTTAGATTGTTACTTCTGCTTGATAACAGAAGGCATATGACGAGAACCGTTCATCTATTCAATAAGCAACCTAACACAGTTTAAACACCAAATGTGAGAAGCTTAACTTTTAACTTAGCCAGCTACTTTACCATCAAAATAAAGTTCATACATTTTTTAATAAGATAAGTAAAGTTTCGTTTCTGAGATTGCAAAGTTAACTCATCATACACGTAACCGAAACTATTACGATGATTTATTCACTTCCTGGGCATTATGCTGCGCGATTTCTAACATTGTACTCTATATTTTACAAATCACTGTTCATATAAATGTCGTAAAACTTTGTTGATGCTTGCTTTATGAAGACTAGCTCTCTACTAGCATAATAAAAATGTGTAATTGTAAACCATATTAACCGTGACATGTTAGTGGACGAGTTATGTGTAATGACGTCAATGTGTAAGCTTTCTTCGTGTTATGTTTACATTAGAATTAATGAAGTAGAGCCTTGTTAAATATACGATTCCTCAATCGAAATTAAGAGTACATTTGTGTGATACACTGTATTGATAAATGTACCTAATAAAGATAGTTTCAAAAATTGTTGCCGCACAGAAAGTGTAGGTAATGCATAAATTCTGATTATATTTTCGGATTCAGTGTACAATGTTACATAAAGAGCACTAACATCTCATGCGACAAAGTTTATGTTTACCAGTGTATTTACCCTATGACTTACTAATAGATAATATAAGCAACAATAAATTAAATATAACTTCTAACTTGTGACAAAATTCGAAAAGAACTGCTAACGATCTCTTTCAATTAATGAGTACTCGCTTTTGTGCTATATTGTACTCAATGAACAATTTTACTTAATATTTTATTCAACTTTTTATAATGACATTAAAAACGAAATAAATGCCAGCAACAAAATAAATAATACATAATTTTAGAGCTCGAATATATTCATTTCAAAATAATCATATTCTCTATTTTCATATTCTTAAATATTTAATATCAACACCTATTAATAATGAATTTCTCCGAATATCATCTGAAAACAAATTATTAAATCATGCACGACAGTGCAAAAACGCTCACTGGTAATATACATATATAACACTCACTTAGTTTTTAGGCACGTGACTTATTGATCCACAAGGGATGCATGGAGCGGTACTTAGCACCGCTTTTTATACCTATTTTCGCTCGCGCGTGTCAAACAAATTTGAGAAATTTTTCAGTAGATCCTTGACTTTTAGTCAGATTAGTCGTTTACCTCGCTTTCATGTTTATAACGTCGATATCTCACGCTCCTAAATGCGAAAATAAGAAATCTACTATTGCTTCCCTTTTACTCTTCTTACAATTCGTAAATATCCAAAAAAACAACTCTAACTTGTTCAACTTAAGTAAAATACATTTAGTAAACAATTATTTGCCAACAGGGTAATGATTGATTTACGCTAATTTTAGGGCTTATTTCGTAATAAGTGATATAGACATTAGTGCTTTTATTGCGATCCGAGAGATGGACGTAAAATTCTCTCTTATTATACTATTTTTATTGTTTTAAAGTAGCTTAAGTTTACTTTATTTGAATTAATATAATCACATCACACCGAGGAGTATTTAAGTTTTATAATGAAGAAACAACTATCAAAAAAGTATAAAACAAACTTTCTTTTTTTTTACGAGATAATCTACATTACTTCTCTATAGTCACCAAGCAGATTCTACTACTCTTCATTATATGTACCTTACTACAAATTTTCGTGTCCTTGCTTTATTTCCCACCATTTTTCTAAGAGGTAATGGCCTACTTTTTCTTGTCTTTATTTATTTCATGTGAAAACTTCTCTAAAATTCTTTTAATTTCGGAAAAGATTAAAATCAGAAGAAACTAGACTTAAGGTATGGAGTAACTGGGCAAAATAAATAAATAAAATTCCAAGAGAATTCATTCATTCATCACAAATAATTCCTTCCAAGTGAGGTAATGGTGAACATTATCTTTTTATTAAGGCGTTTACTAAGGCGTATTCCTCGTGTTGGTCCTGTTTATCGAAAACTAGTCTGCTGACGATTATTGCACGGCGTTGCTTGGCGGTTGCGAATAAAGAAAAGAAAGAAGAATTTCTTTTGAAAAATTCGAAAATTCCAACAATATCCCATAAAATCCATTGGAATTTTCCACGAAGAATTTGTTTCAAATTGTATGGTTAATACTTTGCATTATCTTCATATATTGAAGCTTTTGGTAGGTCATTCTCATGTTTAGAAACAGTCAATTGGAGATTGTTGTGCAATAATGTCCCTCCTTATCATTCACTAGTCAAATTTTCTTCTTCCACATCCCCCAACAGTTAGCTTCATATGATTAATTCGTGTTTCCTAAGCAGCATTTAACGATGAAAAGAAATCATTTTTCAGCAACGAGACATCCCTCAAAGGAGAGCAAAATTGACACTTTTTGAAATCAGCGATGTAAAGCTCATTAGATTTACTTCTCGAAAGTTACATTTCCGCTGAAACGAGTTTCTGTATCTCCGCCCTATTTTCCGCTGACACCATTTCCATATTTTCAGATCTTCGTCACTGTGAAAACTTGTTCTTCTAAAAGTATTTCAAAAGAAAAGATGAAAATCAAAAGAAATTAAATCTAAGTTGTTGAGTAAATGAAAAAAAATTACCCACTTAAATTGTGGAGAAAGTTGTTATATTTTCCTAGCAGTTCTCTGATATTATCGTGGAGGATCATGACGTAAATAGACAATAGATCTCATCCACCTATTCTGAGTTTAGTATCACAATTTCTTTAGCATATCATTATATGCAAGATCACTTCCTTGAAACATAAGATCAGTAATTAATATACCGTTACGGCCACAAAAAACAGTTACTAGGAGTTTTCGAGTTGACTCTTTTCTTGTAGGTTTGGATGTTAAACGAACTTGATACCGCTTTATCAATTGACATTTGCTTTCAGGTGCTGCATAAAAGATCCTCATTTTAGAAAAGAATCTCTTTCATTAAAGTAACTCTTAAAGAAATTAAAGCTTCCTGAATTCGTTAATAAGTATACGCAAATTTTTCTATAGTTTAGATGATCTTCAAAGCAATACCATGAACTTGATATGTATATACAGAAGATATCTTTTAATTTAATTATGACACGCCAATTTTTCATTACAAATTAGTCAACTAAGCCCAGCAAATCATCTGTAATGATAGACAAGCATTTACGAAGAACAATTCGCTTTACCATGTATTCAAGGGCTAAATAATGCTACATTTCAGCAAAACGATGTCCGTCCTCATCTTCCAAATGTTACATTACGATTCCTGTATGAAGCTTCAATCAATAATAAATTGGTCTACGCGGCCACCAGACTTATTGCCCATAGAATATATCGGGGGTATAATAGATAGAAAAATGTATATCGCTTCTAATATTCCAATGAATTTAAAACAACTACATGATGCCCTACAAGTTGCTTGAATAGGCTTCCAATATCATTCAAATAGAACAATGTATTCGCTTACCTGGAGCGACAACTCGTTATTATATTTCTCTGTAAGAAGTACGAATTTTTCAATAAAAATTTAATCTGGCTTGTCAACTTCCACGGTTGTTGTCCATAGTTTTTTACTTCATCTTAACTTCAGGATTAGAACCGTGCCTCAGTAATACTTCTGCTGATGTTTTGTTCTCACTTACATGAGATATCTTCAGAGGTTAAGTGCTGCTACTTCTGTTGTTATTGAAACTGGTTTAAATCTATTGCGCATTCAACTACAACACATTGCAAAGATTTTAAGACAAATTTTCACACCAGTTTCAATATAATAACGATAGCGGTACCAGTAATTAAGCCCTGAAAATGTCTCATTTAAGTGAAGAGGAAACGTCGGCAGTAGAAGTACCGAAGACGCAGTTCCAACCCATAAGCCAAGATGACATCTATTATTCTCAATATATTAAACATTTGTACAAAACTTGATTTAAAAATACTAACTTTTACTGGGTGATTCACAGTCTATATCACATATACATAAACTAATTTAATTCGTGCGAATTTTCGGTAACAAGTTAATTTATAAAATTAACGGAAACAAATATTACAGTACTATACATATATAACTGGGCTTTCGTCATACTAATACCTTTTTCGGTCAAGTACAAAACAAGGCAATACCTTTTTCGGTCAACTGGGGTCACCCAATATTTCATACTAATACAAGATGCATTTAAAAGTAAAAGTACCCGCGGAAAATTACAAAGTAATATTACAAAACAAGGAACGAATTAGCTTTTTGTTTGCTTGTGTCACTATTCCATGTTTGTTGTATGCATTGAGGGCGGAACAAATACATTAACACCTCCCTGTCCACCAATAGAGCAGTATATTGTTCCACACAGTAATGTTTTAATATAAGATTCTTACTTAAATACATATATCAGCCTTGATGACATTCGTACTTTTAGTATTCCTAGCCAAGTACATTCATATATGTACATATATTTCTGCAGAGTTCAAAATATCACTAAAACTAATTTTGAAACTAATATTCTTTATTCATGAATTCGAAAACGAATAATTTGCAATAGTTGTACTACTATTAGACTACTAATAGACAAGAATAAAGATGTTATTTTTAAATTATATCTAAAATTAATAATAATGACATCAATAATAATAATAAATAACAATCCATGCTTTTACAGTCCCTAATAGGTTAATACCAATTACAGAAGGCGTTGGTAGACAATTAGTTATTATTACACCCGCACTCATGATGCTACTTATGATTTTTGGCTACCAGCACTCACTTAAAAAGGAAACGAGAAATCATGAAAACCCGTCTTGAGCAACAGGCCATCGGACTCACTCCAGAAATCCTCGACACGATAAGACAATAACGTACTACTGATTTATCAGCCGGCAAGCAGTTACTTGATAGTTTGCCATTTATACATATTTTATTTTTCTATCTTCAGAATAATACATTTACCAAAACTATATATATATATATATATACATATATCGAAATACAAACAAATTTGTAATCATAAAAGATGCATCACAACCCTTCTTATTCGTTTTTATTTTTTTCGTTTATATTTGACAGGGGCACATAGATGACATGACTCGAATGAATTTATTAAGTTGAAACCCGAAAAAAAATTAGTTAACTACATTAAGGTTATTAAAAGGAATTTATCTGTAAGAATCCTCACACTTAGGGAAAAAGAAACAAAACTGCTTGAACAGTAAATCACAATTAACTAAATGACCTTGCTACTTCCCAATTTCAGGAAGTTAGATTGGTCGTCGGCAGATTACTGTTCTTCTTCTTCCACTATGAATATGGTTCCGGTGAAACATGAAGTAAACATAAAAAAACATTTTATAGCAATGGATTTTTTCCGAAAAACTATAAAACTACTTATGCTTGTGAAACAGAATAACTGCAATCGTAGAGCTCCTCACAAGTGAGATAAGAAATTAAATTTCTTTGTTTGAAATATGTAAATTTCCTCCTAAGGTAGTCATTTTTCTGCAATCGAAAACAAATAATCTACAGCGATAAAGGTTAACACCGTTTGCAATCATAAAACACAACAACATAAAAATGTCATACGATTCCTCAAATGAGCAACTCGTATTTCTGCTGGAAGAGAAATATTGCAATGAATTTAATCCAGATTTCCTATCCAATCAATGAAAACAACTACTACCGAATAAATCAATGACTATGGCGGTCATTTAGCTCAATTCCAGGTGCTATGCACTTGATGAATGTTATTACAGAAGCGAGTTGAGCAATCCTCCGGGTAACCAGCGACAGAAACCGATGGAGGGCAAGCACGTACAGATATTATTGATAGCTTGCATCATGTCAGGGACGCGAAGATGTCGCGCAAATGTAGATTGTTAACTGCAACGGGTGTAAGTAAACTTCAAAATTGTTTCTCCTGCGTTAGAATATATTAACTTTAACTAAATGTGTTATTTGCAACATTACTATTCCCACTACTCGAAGGTTTGTTCAACATTAGTAATGAGAGATAACTGCATGTTCGTCTCTCGAATATTAGTGAAAACACTAGATTTATCAGCACTCATTATAACTAGTTTTTTTAAGCTATTTAGGTTATTTTGGCACAGAAAGTGTAAGAATAATAATTTATTTCTACCTAACGAAACAAATCCAAATGAAAGACAAAAATTTTCCACTACTGACTATTAATACTGTAACGATATATTACTGAAAAAATGTACATATTAATTTCACGATAAAGAAGAAGCATCATCGAATAATAAATCAAAATTTCCTCATGCGTGAAACAACAGAGCTTTACACAAGATATTAGTTCTCGATGTTGGGAGAACAAGACTTGAATGGTACCTGCAGGAATCCGTGACACTAATAGATTTCTTCGAAACAACTTTGGTGAATTAATCTTATTATTCAGCACATTCACCACCAATACTGCACTTCCTTCCCGCGCCATCAGAATTTTCACACTGCCCCAGAATTAAATCTGCAGGACAGACGTCGTCCAATTTGCAACCTTCTGGATGCATTCAATTTTATTTATATGCAGCGCAGATTGAATACCATACAATTGCCGCATGATCCAATTCGCTAACGACGTAAGCTAAATAAAGGGACTGAATTGTGCTAATGTTGTTGTAAAATTGCGAGATATAAAGTCCAAGGATCTAATCGCTGATCAAGTAATACTAGATAAATGTTTATTTAAAGTCAATCTGATATCGAATGTTACCCCAATGTCTTTTGTAAAATTACTTTTCTCCATAATATCATTGCCGATGTAATAGAGTTTAAACAGTTTATCTTGCAAATGTTACAAGGCTGCATCTACATATTTTTAAATTAAATTTGTTAACGAGGCACTAACTGTGTTTGTTAAGTATTTATTAAGTTGTTTTGTAATAACTCTACATCAGCTGTATCTTTAATGTTATGGCATATTTTAATGTCATTCTTGTAAGCCAATACATTACATTCAAGAGATGTCATTAGGTCATTCATCATGGACCAAGGTTCGAGTTCTGAAAGACTCCAGATTTCGAATAGAAGGATCTAGATTTGTATTCATTGTAATTAACATAGTTTTCCTTATTTAAAAAGTATGACCTCAGGAACAATCAGAGAATTGCTAAACCCGAAGGACGACAGTTTCTGCAAAACTAAAACGCAAACGATGTCTGTCTAAACACCGTCTAATATTTCAGCTATATCTTTGGTTATGCAACATAAATTTACTGACAGATTCTGAAAATTTGCCAAGCCAGTGGAAGTAAACATGACTGTGTAGATAGATTGATAATTTTAATAAATGACTTCACAAAAACATTAAAATGCTTTACCGAGTAAGCAGGAACATCGTCGTTTCCAGCGGTACACTTACTTTTAAGTTCCTAATCCTAGAATGTTAAGTGAAATGTGGAAATTTATTATTGAATATGAGTTTGTATTATCTTCCATTTAATAAAAACAAAACGGTCGAAGACTAATTTATTTTACTTTGGTAGTTAAAGATCAGAAGACGCCTAACCGCAAAGAACTTTTAGGTATTTCACAAAACTCCAAGCAAGTGAATCTCTTTTATTGTTAGCCGATACACACATCTGGAGGCAAAGCATTATATCGAACTGTAAGGAGGTATTTTAACTTGCCTATAAATATTGGTTTCGAAATTACACTCATTATCATGAAAATATATGTATGTATACGGAAATACCTTCGGCGGTCTGATCCGGAATTTAGCCCCAGTACAAAAACAAAGGCATCAAGCAGCCGGGAGATTTTATCGACGGCGAAATAACAATGTTGAACTCTAATGGTCTGGTTCAATGGAAATTTTTACTGCAACCTTTTCAGATAGCGGTAAAATGAAATCGCCCTTCTAGATGAATAACGAGTTTTTAACATTCATTTGTACTAGCTGCTCCACTTTAATTTGATTTTACTGCACTAAAGGATTTCTGAAATAATTACTATGAAATATGCTGTTCTTTGAAATTAAATATAACGCAATTAGAGTTTCATTAAAGTGAGACAACTATGCACTGGAAAATCAAGTTTAGATGAATTCTAAAAAGCGTTGTTACGATCCCTAACTATTAATCAGCATTTTTCATGTTCTTAAACTAACTATATAGCTATGTTATTACTACGTTTCGCGTATATACATATATACTCAATGACATTAGAATTGTTACACCTAGAAGGAACAATTTCCTGGAATTGTGCTTTTGACAACAGAATGACTATATTGGCAGCTTGTTATGATAACAATTGTATCGTTTTATGTTTGACAGTTTTTGCAAAAAAAAAGTTTTTCCTTTTATTGAGTTGTTAAGAAAACGGTTTATCAGAGCTGATAAGTACAAGTTTTTTTTTTCAGTTATTGTGTCTTCGCCTACTTCTGTTAAGCGTAACAAAATGCCTCCAATTCGAAGGCGTCAACAATATCACCATCTTAGTGATTTTGACAGGGGTAGAATTGTTGCTTTTAGAGAAGTCGGTTTGGCCTACCGCGAAATTGCCCGCCGTGTTGGTTCCACTGCAATGACGGTAATGCGTGTGTGTAGGGTGTGGACAGAAGAAGGTAGAGGAACACGAAACAGACCAACAGGTCAACCGAGGCGTACCGCAGAGCGTCAAGACAGGTACTTCAGATTATTAGCTCTGCGAGACCGTTTTGCTACTACGCGCCAACTCTGTGATCAATGGTTTGGTGTAGAAAGTCGCATTGTCAGTATGCGAACATTATATCGCCGCATTCGAGCTTTTGGACTTGCTTCATACCGTCCACGATTAGTCCTTCCTTTGACTGCAGAACATCGTCGTCAACGTTTGGACTGGTGCAGAGAACGGCAGCATTGGGAAGCAGAATGGCATAATGTCGTATTCAGCGACGAATCGCGATTCTGCCTAGGCATGCATGATGGCCGTCAGAGGGTAAGACGCCGTCGTGGAGAGCGACGTGATATTGGATTTGCTGTTGAGAGGCATGTGCACAGGACTGTTGGAGTAATGGTTTGGGGGGCTATTGCATATGGAAGCCGATTACCTCTTCTGTTTATTCGGGGCAGTATGACAGCTGCGCGTTATGTTGATGACGTCCTACAAACCACTTTATTGCCTTATCTAGATGGCCGTCCACACGTCCTTTTTCAGCAAGACAACGCGCGTCCACATATTGCTCGTCGTACTATGGACTTTCTACGAAAAGCTGGCGTTAATATTTTATTTTGCCGTGGCCACCCTGTTCACCGGATTTAAATCCCATCGAACATGTGTGGGACATAATGGGGAGAAGACTGACCAATTTGAACCATCCTCCACAAACTCTGGCACAGTTAATCCACCAAGTTCAAGTTGCTTGGAACGAGGTGCCACAAGCAGACATCGACCATCTTATTTTGTCGATGCCTAGACGTGTACAGGAGTGTCTACAGCTACGGGGTCGCCAAACACATTATTGGTTTTTTTTTCAAATTAATGTTAATAAAATTTCTTGGAAATCTGATCGTTTAATTCTTGACTTAAGCTTATCACATTACCAAAAAATCACGTCCAGGAAACTATTCCTTCTAGGTGTAACACTTCTAATGTCATTGAGTATATATATATATATATATATATATATATATATATTCAAGGCTTTTAAAGTTCAGTTAACACAAGAACTCACGCCTACCAATCATCAACAACGTCGTGTCTTTACCGATTGGATTCTTCATATGTATTAAACTGATCCGGAATTTCATCGAAAAATCATCTTGAGTGATGAGGCCCATTTTCACCTCGGAGACTTCGTTAACAAGCAGAATTGTCACATTTGGGGCTTGAAAAACCCAAGAATTATTGTTGAAAAGCCTCTCCATCCTCAACGAGTGACTGTTTGGTGCGATTTTTGGCGGAGTCATTGCACCTTACTTTTTCGAAAATGAGGCTGGAGCAACTATTACGATGAATGGATTGCGCTATCGAATGATGATTAACGATTTTGTATGGCCTAAATTGGAAGATATTGATATGGACGACGTTTATTTTCATCAAGACGACGCTACGTGCCACACAAGTATTGATACCATCGCTCCTTTGCGTGAAAAGTTTCCTGACCGTGTGATTTCTCAAAGAAGCGATCACAATTGATTACCGATTTTATAATTTAACACCTTTACACTTTTTTTCTTTGGGGCTATGTGAAAGATAAGGTCTATGAAAATGGCAATGAAATTTGTGAAGTTATCAACGACATACAGCCACAAATGTCCGAATTGGTGATGGAAAATTTCATGAAGAGAATATGGTCCTGCAAGCGTAGTCGTGGCGGCCATTTGGCCGATATTGTTTCCCATTATTAATGGCATACCCTCCTCTTTAAAATTAAATAAACATCCCATCATTTCGCTTAGAAATACTCGTTTTTTTTTACATATCAAAATGAAACCTCTTATTAGATGACCCGTCATTACAAGTGACACAGACTGTAAAAACCTACGTAATTTTATAAACTTAACCAAAATTTGATATAGGCTGTTAACTTCATGCATTAATCCTACAGCTAATTCGATCATACTTTAATTATCTCTGCAGAGGCCGACGAATATTTCTCCTCGTAGATCCACGAAAATTAAAATTAATATTTACTTAATTTTCTAAACAAAATATTTCTTAATACTTTATGTGATTAAATGATATGATTCGAAAATAATTTATGTATGTATGTATGTACATATTTGAGTACACCTTGAGGTAAATGTGTAATCAGCAAAAGTTAATAGTTTAATGTTTAAAATTAATTAAATTTTCCAAGCCACAATTATACCTCTTCAATCTTATTTCAAATAATTGATAAGCTTTTAGTACCCTAAGTTCAAAGCCCGCACCCGTAGCTTACCTTTGTTATAATTCCAGGAATTTCATTAAAATGCCCAAGCTTGAACAAATATTTATAATATAAATTCCCAACAATACATTTAATTAGAGCGTAAATTTCCTCTTGACATTTTCGCTAATCCTATAAAAGAAGTTTTGTTTTCTAATACTGTTCTTTTTCTTAACAGTTGCGGCAGGAACTTAATGAAATATTTTTTTTAAATTATTCTGCGCGGCGAATTAATTTTTATTTTCAATAAACCAAACATGGGAGAGAATTATGCAGGAAAATCGTTCGCATTTCGAATATGCGAACAGTCGCAACAGATAAACAATAACAAAAAGTTTCCACTCAGTGATTTCGCCGGTGAAACAATCATTTAACCCGGAAAGCTAATTGGACCCAGGTATTATGACTGCTGAGGGAGAGTGGGTAGTTTTGGAAAATCGATGCTTAAAATGGAATTCCTAGGGAATAATAACTAAAAGTAAATTTATAACGAGATTTAAAAGGTCATGCTGCTTTAGTTCCCGAAATGTCTACATTTCCTCTAGTGACTTCGTGTATTTAAATATCTAAAATTGTACACTGATTAATTGCAATGTTAATTTGAGCGACTGTGAAAATAAATTGAAATTCGCTATGGGATCTCTTAGAGCAGCTGTTTTCAATCTTTTTTCATCTACCACACAGCTGGAAGCAAGTTTGTTATTTTTTCATGGCATCCTAACCAAATTTCTTCTCTTTTTTAACTACATATTTTACTTGGATCTTGGGTATCTCTTTGCGAATTGAATTATTTTCTTAAGGCCATTTATATATTTATGCTTGAAATATAAACAAATACAAAGAGAAGTACCAAAAATATATTAACTGAATGAGAACAAAAATGTATAATTTTAAAATAACAGCAACGTATATAAACAAAATGGGTAAATTAAGAACTGCGAATTAAACCACACGATAACTGAAAACATTTTAAAATCATTTAATTAAGTAGTAATATTTTTTAAAAAGTCAACAAGACACTTGTGATTGTCGTTTTGCATCTACAGTAAGTTCTCTGTACAACGGACAGTAGCGGTGTATATAAAACTGTCCATTGTTCAGAGATGTCCATTGGTGGAAGGCAAAAATGTATATGTATAAATAGTTTTTAATTCATTTATTCTTACAACGTACTTAAAACTAACTTATTTAAAAAAATTTGAAATTTTAGTTTGTTTTGTACTTTCAATTCTTCTTTTTACAATTCCTGATTCTACATTGCATTCTATCTCAGCGACTTTTTCTCATTAAGTAATGACACCGACGAGAAAAAGGACTTTTGAATATCCTTTAGTTTTTCATAAGCTTCGTTAATGTTTTTAGTTTCCGAAATAATATCATCATCCTCACTGTCGCTATCACGTACATTGGTAACTACTTTGAAATTCACGCACACACTCTTGTACGATAATATCGGGATTCTCGGTATCTAAATTATCATCAATTTGTGAACATGATAATATGTCAGGATAGGGTTTACAAAGTTCTGACGGTGGCACATCGTCTTTGAGCACCGAAGTCTATATCCTCGCAAATATCTTCGGCATTCCGCTCACCAAATCCAACTTTAAGAAAACATTTGTCAATAGTTACAGCGCTTACAGTTTTCCAAGCAGTAATGGTCCATATTAGAGCACTGAGAATGTTAATGAATTTTTCAATATATCCGATAGATTTACAATGATCCATAGACGATAAACGTTTCTTAACTAAAAGCTTTCTGTTGTTAGTTTTAAAATTATTGATAATAACTTGATCAAGTGGTCGACAATAAGAGGTAACGTTTGGGGGCAAAAATATTAGTTTAACATTTTGTAGCTCAAGTTTTGAGTGTGACGTGGCATTCTCTAAAAATAAGAGAACTTTCTGCTGTTGCATTTTTCTGTCAAGTTTGGTTAACCATATTGTCATAATTTCCCTCGTCATTCACGCTTTTTTATTAGAATACCACTCCACTGGCAACCTCTCAACGTTTGCTCCTCTAAAACATCGTAGATTCTTACTTTTCCCAATTACTGAAGATCTTTCCTTTTCTCCAACCACGTTAGCACACAAGAGAATAGATAAGCTTTCCTTAGCAGCTTTGCCACCTGAACATTTTTCACTTTTAATGCAAAGGTTTTGTTTAGCAAAGCCCGGAAAGAAGTCCAGTTCTATCTGCATTAAAAATGTATTTCGGTGAGTATTCCTTTGTGATAGTTATCAACTGTTTCTTCCAGACAGATATATCATCCATATTTACTGCGGCGGCTTCATCACAAATCGTTCGAAGCGATATGTTGTGTCGCTGAGAAAACTTGTCAAACCACCCATTTGAGGCTTCGAATTCATAATTTAGCTCTTGTACAACTTCTAGAGCTTTTTCCCTTATTATTTTACCGGACAATGGAATATTCTTAGCGCGCACTTTGTAAAACCAGTCATACATTATTTGGTCCAGTGCAACTCCTACTGTCTTCATAAATTTCTGTTTTTGCTGTGAATTTCCATTTTCAGCAAACTGTCTATCAATATTTACTTTGTCTTTCAAAATATCACCCACTTGACTTTTGCCGATACAGAATCTTCCCGCTAGCAGTCCCACACTAAGTTTATTCTTCTCTACACACTGAATAACATCAACTTTTTCTTCTAAACTGAAAAATTTTCTCTTTTTCGTAGCCATATTACTTGTACGAACACTATAACACTAGATATCTAACTTGTTAGAGCATTAAATATCAATTGAATTCTATAAATACTATAGCCGTTTTATACAATATAAGACCATCATTACAGTTGTACTTATTACCTGCTTTAATTATAATTTTTTCATATCCATTGTTAGAATGTTGCAGCAGTCATAATCATAATGCATTTATATGTATGTAAGTACATATAATGAACCGAAAGACCATCATTAACAGCACATATTATATTAAAATATGTAATTGTGTTTAGAAATTATAGAAATTGCAATAAATTTATTCTGTACCTAGCTGAATCCCTCTATAGGCAATCATTACAGCACTTATTATATGTATTAAAATAATTATGTTTAAAATTATAGGAATTTCAATAAAGTACTAACGTCCATTGTAAAGAAATAAATTTTTACTGTTGTTGATGTATATTACTGTCCTTTGGTGAGAGATATTTTTATATAGCAAATAGTATACTGACGGTCGGTGCATCAGAAACTGTCCATTGATTAGAGATGTCCGTTGTCGGGAGATGTCCGTTAAGGGAGAATATACTGCAGTTTTCCGAAATGTGACCTAATGTGGGACAGACTCACACATTTCACTATCAATGTAAGTGTTGTCCTATACTTGAGCTTCACTATTTTCATGGTTGAAAATGCAGATCGCGTAAATAAGACCCCACGAAGAGGACTGAAACATCCTAGACCTTGTTTATAATGGAAGGGTAATCCATTCTTAAGTCTGGAGATATCCAAAACGAATACGTTGCCATTAATCTCGCCTTCGAAGATATACTAGATTGGCTACCAATGTCTAATGTCTCTTACTTCTTAATTGTTAATCCAATGGCAGTTTTAAGATGAAGTTCCTCGACCTGTCGAAAACGAGACCTTACTTAATACATTTCAGTCGTAAAAGTAGACAGGAAGTATTTCATTAATTCGTATTTAATATTTTTCAAGTGGTCTTTACACATTTCTCCAAAATGGTTTTCTTGCTTCTGTGTCAACTTAGGCAGAATCTTCTATGTAGGTTCAAAATCAGTGAAACCTCCACCATCTATTGCCAACATCCAAAGTTCCAGTTTTCATAAAGAAACCATTCATTTATAATTTTGCTTTTGAAAATTGTCGGCATGCTATAAAACCAATTACGCGTTCCACATTGCAGTACTTAATTTTTCTGAGAATTTAAAATTTTTTGTTTTCAAAAATGGGTTAATTTCGTAACGAAATTCCGCAACTTTTACTTTCTTCATCTGGCTTTCGGACTGAAACCGTGTCCTTGGTACTGCTATCGCCTATGTTTTGTCTCCACTTCCATGGGCAATTTCAGGGCTTAAATAGATTTTGAAAATATTCGACTAATTTCTGAGCAACATGCTGGTGACTGCTTCTGGACTTCCGGGCTGGAACCGCGTCACTAGTACATCTGCCGACGTTTCGTACCCATTTGTATGGAACATCTTCAGGGCTGAACTACTGCACTGAAACTGTTTCAGTGACGCGGTTCCAGCCCAGAAGCCCAGAAGCAGATAGCATGGATCACGACCGCGGAAGTCTACGTACCAGATTATGCTGGTAATTTGTTCGAAATGCATTTTAAGTTTATTTGGTACCAATGACTGATTCGTCAAAGTTGTAACCAAATACTGCACATTTCGGTTGTGGACAAGTTTCTTCTTCAGTCCAAGTGAAACCAAAGCTTAACCAAAGCTTAAGTACTCTTTGTTATATTTTCGATACATTTTCGTAGATTTGTTTTCAGAAAATTTCGCTAACGCAGCTGGTTATAGTACACAAAGGATTGGTTGCTTAATATGGTGGATCCACCACATCACCTTTTCTACGTTTTTTAATTAAAAATGTATCCGTAGCTAGTTCTATGACTTTAAAGTTCGACTGAAGTCAGCTTAGTTCTAATTCAATTTAAATGAAAATCGAATAACTCTAAATAAAAACAAAATTGTCCAATTTAATAATAGCATTGATCAGTTTTAACCATTGCATTACTCTTACCCTCATTCGCTATACCTGGACTACTTGAATAAAACTACCTACGTGGTCTAAGGGTAAGAGCACATTCCCGGAAAGAACGAGATCGTTGGTTCGAATCCCACGCGGGAATAGAAATTTGTTCAAAAATTTCTACATTACATATATGATGTATAAAGCGATTAAAATTAGAATTTTTCAGTTTAGCATCGTAAAAGTGCATAATTATACGCATTTTTTTGTACTTTATAATAGGAAATCTCATTTTCATTTTAAAAATAAACAAATAAGTAAAGCGTCATGAGAAAGAATTTTTTTTTATATTTTAAATTTTTGCACTAACTTTAGCACTTCCTTTACAAATACTTTTGCTCTATATTTTTATAGTTTTTTACTAACTAATAAAATTGACACTGGCGATTTAAGTGCTTCTATTGTACACACAATAACATTAAGAATAGAATTTTTTTGACGACTAGTCGGCTGCTGAACACATAACCAGAATTTTTTATTTTTTAATTTATATTGAAAGCTGTTTTCAACATTGAATATTTATTCCAGAAGAATAAAATGACATCTAATAAATTAAAGGATAGATTACACGTAATCGACGTTAATCCCAAATGGAACATGAACTGACTATTCAGCCCACACCATTTTTTTTTACTTTTGTGTTCCACAATCATTCATATGTAGTGAATATGATTAGGCGCGCTCTCAACTTTATTATCCGTTCTTGAACACGTTCCTCGAATCCTTATACTTTAAGGCTACTGGATTACATCTCCGCACGTTCTAAACTTGAATACGCGGCCATTGTTTGGTATCCTTAGTACGTATATTTGCATCTGGAACTTGAAAGAGTGCCGAAGAGATTTTTTAAAAAAAACTTGCGTTTAAATGTAATAACGAATATCCTCCTCGTGGTACAGATTATATGAGTTTGTTTCTTACATAAGCTTTTCAATCATCTACAGCTAAGCGATAGCAAAATTTTTAGGCAAATTAGTTAACAATAATAATAGATAATAATAGATTCCGTGTCCCACATATTTCAGGTCGAATCAGTGACACTTGTTTTGCTTCCAAGAACTAGAACATACATTTTATATAAAGCTCCTTTCGCACATGTGAGCAAAAATGCAAATGTTTTATTTAAGGATCTATTTGAGCAGTATTCGCGTCCGCAACCTCATGTTACATTTCGTTAATTTCACGATTTTGACCTTAAACTCGTGTAATAACTTAAGGTTAATATATAACCCACTTCCACATTAATTGTCATCATCAGCAGATAATTAAACAGTGTCGCATTTAGAAACCACGGCAAAAACCTACACGAAACAAATTCCAAAGCCAAAACGCACGCAATGTATGTTTCGGCTTTCGATGGTGCAAACCGTGTTCGGAATTTGTTTCGTGCGGGTTTTTACCGTAGTTTTCCGGCTGCAACACTGTTTAATTATCTGCTGATGATAATAACTTAGTCGTCAAAATACGTATACAGAATATGAAAATGAATATGGAAATGGGTTATATCGTATATCAACATTAAGAGATTAAGTTAACCAACCACTGGCTCCATCAAAATTACCTTTACTCTCGCTTATTTCTATTTACGTATATTTCTTAAGTTTTTATTGCAATGTATAGTTTTTCTATATTCTGATTTGATTATACTTAGTTTTCATTGCATTTTTTTTGCTTTTTGGATACGAATTTTTTTAAAATTTGCCCTGTAATTGGATTTTGTTGGCCTAAAATAAATATTACTGTAATTATTAGTATTATTATTATCATTATTATTGCGTAGATATCATTAACTTCCTCAGTCTAACACCGAGAAACCTTCCACTTGTCTCACATGTCTTGAGTTTTGAGCTGGGACTGGACGCGGCTGATACTTAGCAATGGAAACTTGAATTTGTGTTTTAATTATTGGACGATTAATAAAATGATTTCGTCCTATGCCAAAATATTTCTTAAGATATTTCTTCTTGTTGAAGTCGTTGAAGTCCTGTTTGTAAATATCCTTCATGTTAGAGTATTTTACATTTACTTATGGAGCATGTTTTGCATTTATCCAATCTATTTATCCAATTCATTTTTATGTCAAAGCTAAAGATGTTTATTATATCTAGTAATGAGTAAGTAGTCTGTGCCTACGTATATTTTAAAATCATTTATGTATAGAAACTGATTTATGGATTTGATATTTCAATTGTAGTTTATTCTATAACCTTATTATGTTGCGTTTAATATGTTTGTTAAAAGATTAAGTGCGACAGAAAATTATAGTATAGTATATAAAGAGGACTTCAAGGACTACAACAAGAAGAAACATACAAATATCTTGGCCAAGCATGTCCTTTTATGAATCGACCAATAATTGAAACACAAATTCAAGGTTCAATTGCTAAGTATCAGCCGCGTCTAATTCGAGTTCACAAGAGTGCTTAATGCATATACTTAAAATATATCCTATTTTAGTTATTTATGTAGTTTGCAGTGTATCTGCTTGTGTTTGTGTGTGAGGATGTTAGCCCCGTATGAGTTCATGACAAACATTTCTCACACATCCTACCTAAGGAATGTTGTAAGGGAATATCTTATAAATCTTAAGAACACGTAAGAGCCAAGTATGTGGTATAGAGTCAAATGTCTTCATAATTGATGTAGGCAAAAAAAAATTTCTATTTTTTAGCCCGGCAAATTTAGTGGTAATTTTTTTTTTTTTGCTTTCGACTATAAATAGAAATAGTTTTGAATGATGAAAAATGGTAATTCTGTTGGATTTCATAATACTTTAGTCATAAACTATGACATTTTATTATGGATATTTGTCAGTTTTTTATACCCAAAATTATGTACTGTATTATTAAAAAAATAAATATTAAGTAACCCCAACTACTTCGTTTGTTCATTTTCTTTTCTGTAATTACAATTTCAAAAACAGTCAAAAGTAAATCCAGCAATATGTTCAAATAGCTAAGATATTAATAACACAGTATAAAATACATATAAAAATTATAAATGATGGTAAAGGAATTCTACATATAACATATAAATGTATAATACGAGGGTAGACGTTTATATTTCGGGAACTGGCAACACTGTTAGTGTTGCCTCCGATCTGATGATTGCATCGTGGAGTCTGACACTTTTGACAATATATTTACCTTGACAGTTTTATTATCTGGTCGCTATTTCTATTGTTGACGGTAACTTTTATTTAAATTTTATGTCAGCGAAAAAATGGAATTAACTCGTGAATATTTTCGTGCAATTATTTTATTGGCGTGGTTTATCTCAACAAGAATGCATCGACGAGCTGAATTCTTTATATGGTGATCATCATTGGTATGGTGAATTCAAACTTGGACGGCGTTCTTTGGACGATGAATTTCGTGAAGGTCGTCGGAAAACATTAATGCAGTGTCTGAATTGATAATGCGTCATGTGACATACCGTGAGATCGAGGCGTCTCTAGATATTAGTAACACCAGCGTGCATAAGATCCTGCATGAAAAATTAGCTTTAAAAAGCTATGTTCACGCTGGGTACCATATACTTTGACAACCGCTCAAAAAAGGACTCGCGTCGATTAGTGCCAGGAAATGCACAGAAAATACAATGGCAGTGCTTCAACGAACACTTATAAAGTAATCGCAGGTGATGAATCTTGAATCTATATGTATGAATCCGATAGTAAACAGCAGTCGACTGTGCGAGTATTCCAAGATGAGCCAAAACCAATAAAAATTGTACGCGCTCGAAGCACATTAAAACAAATGGTCACCGTTTTTTTCTTTCGGAAAAACCCGGTCACGTTGTAACCGTGCCTTTAGAGAGTTGTAGAACGGTTAATTCTGAATGGTATACATCTATTTGTTTGCCAAAAGTTTTTGAAGAAATAAGGAAAACAAACCGAAAACGACAGATTATTCTCCGCCATGACAATGCGAGGTCATACAGGTCGGTTCAAACAATTGAATATTTGACCGGGCAAAACATTGAATTGATGAGTCATCGACCATACAACCCTGATCTAGCATACTGTGATTTCTTTTTGTTCGCACACGTGAAGAATAAACGTCGTGGCCAACGATTTTCTACGCCGGAAGAGGCAGCTGAGGCATTCAAAACTCATATTTTGGAGATACCCCCTTCATAGTGATAGAAATGCTTTTCGGATTGGTTTAAACGAATGCAAAAGTGCATTGATTTTCAAGGAGAATATTTTGAAAAGCAATAAAACTATTTTCGATAATAAAAAATTTTTGTTTGTTTGCTATTCCCGAAATATAAACGGCTACCCTCGTATGAAGGACCAAAAATTAAAAACGAACAACCAATTGTTTGCACTGCAACTATAGGTCGTGCTACGCTACTAAATTTTTTTTATTAAATCTTAAAATGTATGAGCAATATTGTCCAGTTTTAGTCTATTCAATAGCAAACCATGGAATTAAATAAGTCAAATAAAAATCTTATTTTGTTCGACAATCAGAACATCAATAAATAATTCAAACCACGGGACAATATTAAGGCCTTTCATGTATTTCATTATTCGATAGATCATGAATTCTTAACACGATTGTCGTTCGTCTAGATACATTACTCATACGTATATACCTGTAGGGAAAACATAATTAGAAATATCCACTTATATTAAAGAATGATAAATGGAACAAAATAATAATTATACGTGAATATCATTAGAATAAAAAGTGGAATGAAAATTAAAATTCGTTTTTAAAGGATTAAAAAGTTTCAATAATTACATTCTCGCTATTTTTACTTGCTGTGTACATATACGTAAATCAATATGATATTCTGTTCATAGAATTCTTTCTCATTAGCTAAGTCGAAAGCAATAGCTTTTTTGCTACCTTTAATAGAGTAATTGCTTTCATAGTAGAAATTAGATGATACTTAACATAACGACCTTTTGAAATTTGTAGAACCCTTTCGAAAATATGAACAAGCAAGTCTTGTATACGAGACCTGTCTGAAATGTTTATGATCTAACAATGAAGGAAGGAATTTTTAATATCCTTCCATCATTTTAATAATAATAATAATAATAATGACCTTTAGTTTCAACAGGCTACTAGCCCAATAACAGGAAAATGCAAAATTATAAAACTGAGTTTGAACATGTGTGCAATAGATATAATAAAAATAAATGCCAAATCAAAATAATGTAAATAATAAATAGTAAAGCAACTGAAACCAAAATCATTACAAATACATATACAGTATGCATGCTATTTAAACAAATCAACAAATTCATTGGCACATCTGCTCAAAACATAGATCGGCATCCTCCTTAGAGCATTAGTCCGTGCCCTTGGCGTCACAAAGGACACATTGCACCTGGAGTTCAGACGGGGCACTAAACACAAACGGTGCAGTAGTGAAGGACAGTCAGCACTGTTACCGAGAAAGCCACGCAACATCCTACCACAAAGTTCCGTGCTCCTGATATTCAACGAGGACATACTATGCTCAATGAGCAGCTCCCCCTGCGACACACCCCTCATCGGGTAAGCACCACTAATCTTGAAGGTCAGGAATTTGAGAAACATCCGATGTACACGCTCCAACTGCAAGCACTCACAAGCATATATCGGAGACCAGACCAGTGACGTATACTCCAGTTTGCTCATAACATAAGTGTAGTATATGGTCTTCAGTACAACTGGGTCACAGAAATATTTGGAGATGCGGAATACAAACCCTAGCGATTTGCAGGCTTCCGAGCACACACTAGTGATTTGGGGTAGAAGGTGAGGCAAGAGTCAAAAATCACTCCAAGATCCCTAAACTCTCTCACCCTCCCCAAACTAACATCCCCGATGTGGTACACGGATTGGAAATGCAAAGTAGATCATGAGAAGGTCATGGTATGACGTTTATCAATGTTTAATCTTAATCCAAACCATCTACACCACCCCTCCAGGAAGTCCAAATTTCGCTGCAGACCACCAACATCCTCAGGGGAATGAATTTCAGAAAAGAACTTTATGTCGTCTGCATAGGAAAGCACCGGACAATCAATATGACAAAGAAGGTCATTTATAAATAGTATAAATAGCAGAGGACCCAAATTAGATCCCTGCGGCACACCAGACGTTAAAAAAAATCATGGAAGGAATAGCCATTATACGTCGTGTAACAGTGTAATATACATAAGTCGTCTTTTTCTATAAATGACTAGTTTATTCCTATGTCTTTCTACCGAGAGCTGTAAGACTGATTCAAAAGGTACATTACTAATGAAGCGAGTTAAAGAATGTCAGGATTGTCAGAACCAGACAAGAATTATAAATACTACCCACTAAAGTTTCTATTTCTTCGACTTGTTCCTTCACAGGTGCTACCACTCCAAATGATTCAGTCGTAGCTATACTAGAAAGTATGAGTTACAGATTAGTATTATCAGATGTAGAGTTGGATTGAAAGCATTGTTAGGACACCGTCCTGGGTTTCAAATCTTCCCGGTTTACGAGATAATGTGTATTGTG
The DNA here is from genome assembly GCA_031893035.1 of Dermolepida albohirtum. Classification (NCBI taxonomy): domain Eukaryota; kingdom Metazoa; phylum Arthropoda; class Insecta; order Coleoptera; family Scarabaeidae; genus Dermolepida; species Dermolepida albohirtum. Next base: position 14,521 of record JAVIWB010003231.1, on the reverse strand, counting down.
TTTTACGTAGAGTATATAGTGACTTGGAAAGACGAACAAAATCAGGAACAATTAGCTGCTTTAGGACACCAATCAGAATAAGTATGACTGAAGCAATGTTTATGGGCAATACAAGTCAATGCTTTCCAATACTTCTTGCGAGGAGTTCGATCCTTCCACGGCAACACATGCCGACTACTATGGGAAGGTCTCTTAGTTTAAAGAGAAAAACCAAAAAATCATTGCACATGAGTATTAGTGATCTCTCCATTGCATGGTGGATACTGATCATCATTGCCTTTATTTGTTTATTTAAATACCGATTTAACTACAGTAGATGATGGATTGTTGCCTCAAGGTCAAACAGTCCGTGAGACTATCGAGTCATTTTACAACGATTGTGGCGAGACAATTCTCCGGTTCCTTCGCCATAATAATGTAGCATAAATAACAATAGTAACAAACTTAATTTGCCCGATTAGAGCATGTAATAAGTGGGATATTGGTAAAATTTGACAATTATGTATCAATAACAAATAAGGAAAACTTTTCATTAAAGGGAAAGGAAAAAGAAAAAATAATTATATTTGGTGTTTCTTAAACATGCGTCAAAAATTTAAGGAGCGATTCCTTGGATTATTTTAAGAACAATTATGTCGATGATTTTTCCAAAACTACTTCGTTTTGAAGATGCAGGATTTTACTTTTTACGAAATACAGCTATTTTCCAAATATGTAGTTGCGTTCAAATAAAAACCTGATCTGCCTTATGTACAATACTTACTTATATACATATGTAACATGTCTTTCTACCGTGAGGTGTAAGATTGTGATAAATTTGAAAAAGTTTTTCTATGAAATCTTGAAAATAACATACAAAACTTTTTTAGAGAGACCATTCCAAATGGACTTGCCACACAATAAATTCAGAACATTAGAGACAAAGGAAACAATTATAAAGGAACTTAGCATAAACGAAACATGCTACCACTGCTTCAACAATTATCAGAAAAAGTTATAAACTCATTTACAATGCCATACTTCGTCTGAATTACTTCCCAAGTATCCGAAAAGTAGCGCATATCATAGTCATCCTAAAACCTGACAAAAATACTTTAATAAGCCATTTACCAATGCCGTCGAAAATATTTGAAAAAATTATCCAAAAATCCTGGTGAAAATTATTCAGAAAAGAAACATTATTCCAAAACATCATTTCGTATTTTGAAACAAGCATGGAACTGTTTGACAAAAACATAGGCTTTTAAATAAGATAAGCTGAGGTTTTGAAGCTAAAGAAAATTCTAAAGCTTTTTGGACATTTCTCAAGCCTTTGTTAAGATATAGCATAACTAACTTTTCTGTAATGTGAAACCTACCCACCCCATTCTCACAATGAACTAATTCCTCAACACTTTCTTATAAAACAAAATAATACATATTCTAATTTATACTCTATCTTACCTGGCGTTCCTCAAGGAAGTATATTGGAACCAGTTCTATATTTAATATATACAGCAGACTTACCAACTACAATCATGATAATGGTCGCTAGATATGCCGATGACACGGCAATCCTTACATCACACACCGACTCAGCAACTGCTTCGAGAAATCTCCAGACTAACGTAGATAATATAATAATAATAATCTTTTATGCCCAACAGTTACATAGACCATTTGCAGGATATAATGCATCAATAAAATTAAAATTGAAACAAAAATAGGTGCAGTTAATGTACTACAAATAAAAATAAGAATTCAATTAACAAAAAATATATATATATATATATAGACACTTATAGTAATGCAATACAAGTCAAACAAAAAAAACTGAACTAACAATAATAGATTCAAATTAGCAAAAGGGATCCTCGTATAATGCATTGGCATTTCTGGACAGATGTACCAATGGAGCCTTGTAGAGAACATTGGTTCTCGACCTAGCTATTGAGAAGATTGCCGATGATCTAGTGTCAAAACCAGGCACAAGGAAATCAGCCTGGAACAACAGCACAGAAGAATCAATAAAATTATTTATTAATTTAAAAAGAAAACCGCCACTAGCTTTGTCCCTGTGTATAGCAAGAGAATCAAAATTGCGCCTAGCAAACAAACCCTCATACGTCGAACTGAAGGCAGGATAATGACCGTCAATCCTGTAGGATAAATATTTGAGGAACCTCTTTTGAACACGCTCCAGGAGTAACTGCTGGTAATGGTAAAGCTGGTACCACACAACTGAAACATACAATTTGGACCGGACAAGAGAACCGTAAAGCACCTTCAAAGTGTGCAAGCTACTAAAACCCCTGCGAGAACGAATAAGGAACCCAAGACCTCTGGAAGATGATGTGATAATATCCAAAATTGACTCAAAAAATAGCGCATAAAAGCTAACGAAATTAAATCTACACAAACTACACTTTACATTGCGTTGAACTACATGTCCACTCGTTAAAATGAACAACTAAACAAACTCAAACTAATAATACGAAATATTTGCGTATTCACCTACATAGGCAACTTACTTAAGTAGACACATATCTTCATAAAATGGAAACAGCTAGGCATTACACTTGATAAAATGCATTGACTTACCGAAAGCAGACCACAATTATTATGCCGATATGGTCATACAGCATTCAGTTCTGGAAAATTGCCAGTAATTCTAACATTAAGATTTTGCAGAGATTCCACAATAAAGTAATACATGTAAAGTTCAATGCCCCATGTAGCCAACTGTGTTATTCAACGAAATATTCCTATTGCTTCTGTTAAGGATGTCATAGCTCCATATTACATCAAATACCACGGTAAACTATTACAGTATCCCAATATGCTGACCAAAATTATCCAAACCAACGGAGGAAACGAAAAGATTGAAGAAAATCACACCTTCTTCTTGTTACTAAATTGAATTGTGTATATAATTAATGTGTGACGTGTTTGGTATAATTAGCCGCTAGATTACTCATAAACTTATAATGTTTGCACTGTGTAGATGAGGTCAATAAAATCAATCTACTCAAGTCATTTAATGTCAAACCGATAGTTTAATATTCTAGGGTAGATTGCTAAATAAATGGAGTTAAATAAATATTTTTGTTTTTTCTATTTGCTGTGTACATACATATATGAACGTAAATCAATATGAAATTCTGTTCATAGAACTCTCCCTCATTATCGCTTGGAAGTGTTAGGGCCTTTGCTAGCGCTAACAGCGTTATTTCTAATAGTAGAAATTGAATAAAACTTAAGGACCTTTTTATATGTAGAATCATTTCGAAAATGTGAACAGATATGGGTTACATACAAGTTTGGCCTGTAATGTCTAAAATCTAACAATTAAGAAACAAAATTTTAATATCTTTCCATATTTTTAATCTTAGATATAGTGTTTCACTAGAAACATATTAATAATAATATTTATTTGCCTAACAAAGAATAATAATCGGACAATATTGAAACTTTAACAACTATGTATTAATTAAAATTAATGAAAATTATGCTGTAAAAAGAAAGAAATGAGCAATAAATAAAAATTATTATTTTCTGCTATTCCTTCGTTAATTAAATACACAGAAATTAATTAAAAATTTCTGCGCTGGAGAAGGACTCGAACCTCTACCTACCGTTTTCTAGACGGCTGCTCTACCAAATAAGCCACCAGGTAGTACAACGAGAAATAAATGAACTTAATTATACTGGGTGTTTGGTAAACACATGCGGTGAAAATTTAAGAAGTGATCCCTTGAACTATTTTAAGAATAACTATATCTCGATTTTTAAGAAATAGTATTTTTTAAAAATATACTTGCGCTCAAGTAAAAACCTAGATCGCTTTCGAAACAATTTCCTTATCTACATAATACATAATTCCTAATCTGTACCGTCGAAAGCACAGTATGTGTTTTGCTTTTCGATGGTATAGATCGTGTACGGAATTTGTTTCGTGCGGGTTTTTTTCCGTAGTTTTGCAGGTGCGATACTGTCTAATTATCTGCTGATGATGACAACTTAGTTGTCGAAATACGTATACAGAATACGAAAATTAATGTGGAAAGGGATTATTCGGTATTAAGTGTTTAAACTGCATATAGGCTAAAGTTAATCATTAAGAAATTATTTTATCTCTTACACGATGAAAATCCACCATATCTACTCGACGAGTATTTTACTTAAATGACTATATTCTCGTAAGGGTTAATAATGTAAAAGATCATATTAAAGATATTTTGTTTTAATAAAACCTAAGTTTTTCTCCACATATTAAAAATATCTGCATTACTTCATCCAAAAATTTAAGTTTCCTGTCCTGTGCTTTAGATGCCGAAAAACAAATGAAGCATATGCGGCTGATAGGCTCTAAACGCGAATCAAGAACACACCCAAGTCTTTAAGTGCTAAATCCAGAGTATTGACATATAACCGCTGTGCTATCTTTTTAAATTAATTACGCAACAAATTCGTCGATATATTCATTTTATTCCCATTTTTCGGATACCCATAAATATGGGTATCCGAAAACACACAACTACACACAAATACTTTTGTAATTTAGGGCGATTAGAGACATTAGTATTTCTTCCATACATTTTCAGGCCATCAGTACATTCAAAAACGCTGCAATCTAAAATATATAACAGGTCAATAATATAAACATTAAATTATTATAAGTTCTAAGTTCAATTGTTAAGAGAGCCCAGAGATAACCGTAAAAATTTTGAAAAAAAGAATCCATTGCAATGATCATAACTTGACCTATTGTCAGGATAAGAGGGAGGTAATCAGTAATAATCATTTATATAGAAATAGTTTTAGTTTTTTTCTTTTAAAAAATTTTCACGGTTTATTACAATCCTTGTTTATTGAAGTCCTATGTTCTAATATATATAGTATTTTAATATTGTCTTTATATCACCTTTAATGATAATTAAATTTGAAAATTATCAAAAAGGAAGGCTTATTTATTATAGTGTAAAAGAATGCACCAGTTAGCACCCATTTAATTTGAATATTGGAAAAATCTTATAAAATATTAATTCATTCAATATTAATCAGAATCACTTTAGGAGCATATTTTTGCAGTATAAAACAAAATCAAAAATGGTTTAAGAAAATAAATATGGCAATGTGATATAATTACATGGAAAAATAAAGTAATAAAGAAAACACTACAAAATTAACAATATATTTCACAAATACAATTTGTTTTCCCTTGAATTTTCCCTCTATTTACGTGTATAAGCACTTATATCGTTTTAATACTGATGATCTCTACCTCGGATTTTCTGTTACTCTTCGCTCTTGAATATAAAATTAACGAAATCCTTATGGACCTACGCTTACAGGGTTCAATATATCTATTGGGTTGGCAACTAAGTACTTTCGGTTTTTACTGATAGAGAGCGTTGCTTTATTTTTTGTATAACGTATGTTAGTGCTGTACTTTACCGTTTGTCGCGTGATACTAGTCACATTGACGTAACTTCAGAAGCAAGTAGTGCGTGATTTTTATTAAAGCTATTAGTTGTGGGTTAATTTTAAATGAAGTGAAGAAACGAACATTTTCGACATATTTTACTATTTTATTTCCGTAAAGGAAAGAAAGCTGCTGCGGCTCACAAAAAGATATCTGAAGTTTACGGTGCTAATTGCTTAACAGAGCGCACGTGTCAATATTGGTATAAAAAATTCCGTTCTGGAGATTTTTCCCTCAAAGATGAGCAACGTTCTGGTCGGCTTACTGAAGTTGATGATGACCAAATCAAAGTCATAATTGAAGAGGATCGTCATATAGCTGTTCGACAGGTTGCAGAGAGGCTACATGTATCGCACACAACAATTTAAACACATTTAAAGTGTCTTAGGCTAGTTAAGAAGCTTGATATTTGGGCACCTCACGAATTGAAAGAAATTCATTTAACACAAAGAATCAACTTTTACGATATTCACCTTAGACGAAATGAAACCGACCCTTTCTTAAAAAGAATCATTACTGGTGGTGAAAAATGGGTCCTGTACAGTAAAATAGTTCGAAAACGATCATGGAGCAAACACGATAAACCAGCTCAAACCACATCGAAAGCTGAATTGCATCCAAAAAAGATCATGCTGTCAGTTTGGTGGGATTACAAAGGTGTTGTGCTTTTTGAGCTGCTTCCAAGGAACCAAACGATCAATTCTGATGTTTACTGTCAACAATTAATAAATCTGGATGAAACAATCAAAGAAAAACGGCCAGAATTGTCAAATCGGAAAGGCGTAGTTTTCCACCAAGATAATGCAAGGCCTCACACATTTTTGGCAACTCGTGGGAAACTATTGGAGCTTAGCTGGGAAGTGATGCCACATCCCCCATACAGCCCTGATCTAGCACCATCTGATTACCATTTATTTCGAAGTTTGCAGAATCCTTTGAATGGTAAAACTTTCACAAATGACGATGACCTTCATTCGCACCTGGTTCAGTTTTTTGCTGATAAGGACCAAAAATTTTATGAGCGCGGAATCATGCAGCTGAAAGAAAGATGGCAAAAGGTCATTGAGCAAAATGGAAAATATATAATTGATTAAAAACTATTCTTTGTTTAAAAAAAGTCTTTTATTTTATACTACAAAACGGAAAGTACTTAGTTGCCAACCCAATATAATTTTCGCAATGCTTGCACTAATTTTTCTTTGCAGAAAAAAATTACTGCTAAACCTAATATCTCAAAGCATCACATATGCTGATTTGTTTAGCAGAAATCTGGTATAATCCCAGATTATAGGCTGCCTGTAACTCTCTTCAAACTCTTCTTTTCTGCCTGATTACTTAAAATTCTACATCTATTTATATCAGCACAGGTTTTATTATAGACCCTACGCACAAAAGGCTTATTCTATTTGCACACACCGTCTGCACAAGCAAATAATCGTTTTATTAAATGCACGTGGCTCACAACTGTAGACACCTAGTTCATTACTTATAAGTAGAGCGGCCACGAAAGTGGCAATACCATAGCCGGTACGGTAGAACGGGCAATTGGTGCGCAGTGAATGAGATCATTCACATCAAATACAATACGATTCACGGTTAGTGTTTATAATAACTTCACACAAACATGTCGCGAAAGTCTGTGCCGTTTGCTACGTCGGTTAGAAAATACATAGCAGAATTTCCCGATTTAAAGTATGATGGATGTGCAGTATTGTGTTTGGTTTGTAATAAGCGACTTATAATACGGAAGAAAGACAATTGTAAAAAACATGTGAACAGTGCAATACATAAACTGAACAAAAGAAATGAAATACCTTATGCAACATTCCTTTATGATTTTTCATTTATGTTGACTGCATGTAATTTGCCGCTTCGTTTAATCAGCAAACCCTCTTTTCAAGTGTTCTGGAATAAATATCTGCCAAATTATAAATTACCTGCAAGAAGAACTTTACAGAAACATTTGCCGCGTTTAAGAGAGAGGCTTGAAAATATAGCAAGAAGAGAATTGCATAATAAAAATGTGTGGATTACTGTAGATGAGACTACCGATTTAAAAAATAGTATAATAAACGTAATCGTACGTATTTTATCAGCCAACACATTTTCACAGCCCTATTTGTTAGCCTATAAACGTATACAAGCATGTACTGCGGCAAATATTCGGCAAATAATAATGAACACCTTAAAGAAATTTCACATTCATAGTACTCAAGTCTGCATGCTTGTAACAGATGGTGCTGCTACTATGTTACTACTCGGACGTTTACTAAAAGTAACTTTTCCTAAATTAATACACATAACTTGTGTACTCCATGCTCTTCATTTAGTTGCTGAAAATGTTAGAAGTAGTTATAAAAACGTTGATCATTTGATTGGATCCACCAAACAAGTGTTTCTTAAATCCCCTAAACGACTTAAAGAATTTCATAAAACTTGTCCAGATATTTCGGAACCACCGGAACCCATTCTTACGCGATGGGGCACGTGGCTAAATTCAGCTTTTTATTACCATAAGAATTTTCACAAAGTTAAATCCGTTATATCAAAATTTAGGCCAACCGAATCCCAAGCAATCAGAGACAGTCAACATCAATTTGAAAATCCCCAAATTCTGGAAGATCTGCATACAATATATAACAATTACCATTCATTAGTAGAAGCAATTACAAAACTTCAAAACGAAAACGATTCGCTGCCCTTAGACGCATCACTATGTATAGTGCAAAATGTGACCGCTCATTTGCATAGTTTAACTGACGCTGCTGGTGTACGAGCTCATCAAAAATTATTAAGTGTTTTAAAAAAAAAATCCGGACTTGCATGTTTTACGAACTATTTATGACAAATGTGCAAATAGTGAGCCCTGGAATGATTTTGAACAACAGCTTCTTTCTGCCAAAATTACATCAATAGACGCCGAACGATCTTTTTCTCTATACAAAAACATTTTCTCGTCACGAAGGACGTCATTTACAGAAGCAACCGTAGAGACGTATGCAATGATGCAGATGTACAGTTACTTCCACAACACATTACCAGGGTTATGAAATTACATATTACTAGGTAAGCACTAATTGTGTAAGAATAAGTCTAGACACGGCACTGCTACGGACACTTTCGCCGCAGTTTATAATTTACACTTAAACACCAACCGTGAACCGTATTGTATTGGGTCTGGGAAAAAGTTCGTGGCGTTTTTCCCGATAGATGGCATTGGTTGCCGATAACTAAAGAACAACAAGTCACAGCGACACCACCGAGGGCTCGTTTTTTAGATGACCTTCCGAACGTTAGTTTGAGCGTAGAAACATTGTAATCGGTGCAGTGGTTGGAAAGTTATTCGCACTTGAAAATGGAGAAGAATAATGAGAAATTTCGCTATATTCTGCAATATTATTATGATAAGGGGAACAACGCTGCGCAGGCTTGTGATAAAATTTGTGCTGTGTACGGTGAAGGTACTTTATCGAAATCTGTTGCGCGGAAATGGTTCGCTCGCTTTCGTTCTGGAAATTTCAATGTGAAAGATGAGTCACGCTCCGGTCGTCCAATCACTGAAAAATCTGATGAAATTCTTGAAAAAGTCCAACAAGATAAGCATATCAGCAGTGTCGATATTGGCATGGAGCTAGGCATTGACCACAAAACTGTTTTGAACCATTTACACAAAGCTGGTTACAAAAAAAAGCTTGACGTATGGGTTCCTCATGAGTTGAGCGTGAAAAACATGATGGACCCAATTAACATCTGCGATGCGCTGCTGAAACGGAATGAAATCGAGCCGTTTCTGAAACGTTTAATAACCGGAGATGAAAAATGGATTACGTACGATAATCGGAAGCGTAAAAGATCGTGGATAAAGGATGGTGAGCCGTCACAAGCGTTCGCTAAGCCAACATTGACGCCAAAAAAAGTGATGCTGTGTGTATGGTGGGACTGGAGGGGAATCGTCCACTACGAGCTACTTCCAACTGGTCAGACGATTGATTCTCAACTCTACTGTGCACAACTAGAGAGATTACGCCAGGCGATTGAAAGAAAACGGCCCGAATTGATTAATAGGAAAGGTGTTGTCTTCCATCATGACAACGCCCGACCACACACTTCTTTGATGACCCGTCAAAAATTGAGAGAGTTTGGTTGGGAAGTTTTGATGCACCCACCTTACAGTCCGGATATAGCACCCTCTGACTATCATCTGTTTCGATCTCTGCAGAACTCTCTCAATGGAATTAAGTTGGTTTCAAAAGAAGCCTGTGAAAACTACTTGATTCAGTTTTTCGACCAGAAACCACAGAAGTTTTTCACCGATGGGATCATGGATCTACCAAAAAAATGGCGAAACATTGTCGATAATAATGGAGCATATTCGGTTTAAATGAATTCGTCCACGCGCCATGCGGGGACCAGTTGAATTTTACTGAAAAAACGCCACGAACTTTTTCCCAGACCCAATATTTGATGTGAATGATCTCATTCACTACGCACCAATTGCCCGTTCTACCGTACCGCCTATGGTATTGCCACTTTCGTCGCCGCTCTACTTATAAGTACACATTAAAAACAGACACAATATATATATATATATATATATATATATATATATATATATATATATATATATAAATGCAATAACTGTACATTAAGAACAACTATCTCAAAACATAATAAAGGATTATATAAAAAAATAAACGACCATTACACTCTTTTGAAATTAAACAAACTACAATATGAAAATAGCAGCAACCTATAATGTAAAGAAAAAATGAATATAAGTGCATTTCAACATTCTAATCTACTTATATCCTTTGTATAATTAAAACCTTTCTAGGAAATTAATAATACATTAAATAAAAATATATGAACACTTAAACAAAATTATATAAATACTATAATGCATTTATATTAATCAAGACCTCCGTCCGGAGTACTAGTATCTATTTACATTTGGAAAATACAAACTAAGCAGTATCTTTACTTTAATAAAATTAAAATAATGTAGATAAAAAATAAAAATATTCGCTTCGAAAGAATACGCGTACCATTACAAGTTTCATATATTTTTTCTGGGCACGAAATTGTTTCTCTTTTAATTCTGAGATATTCTTCACAAAGAAAAAAAAATAATAAGTAAAAATTGGTACAATATTTACACCATACGTGAAATTAAAACAACTGTTTTCAAGTTTACCTAGTTATCCTATCCCCCTTTTATTAATACATACTTATGTTACCATTAGGCTTTTCTAACCAAGCTTATTCGTTACAAAGCGATACGACCGGCTCAGCTGGAATCGACTGAAAGCGACTAGAAATAGTGATTATCCCTTCTAACCAGCAAGTGAGCCGGATTCGGGTGTTTTGCGTCCGATATGGGTCTGCTTCAGCGAATGTTGTTCTTAATGTTTACAGACAGATGATCACTAAAGGAAAACTACTCACAATACAACGATACCCGCAATAAAAAAAATGAGAAGAAATCCCCTTGACTGTAGACGAAAAGGTGCTTTTGAAACACGCTTAAAAGCATATAAAAAAATTTCGATTGTAAATCCGTTAAAAAACGATAGAATTTTCATACATAACATGGTTTTAAGTAACTTAATTGGCCTCTAAAAGAATATTACGAAGTCGATTTGTTTTTCAAATAATTACAGCCAAATTAAAAGATACCACCGTTCGAACGTTTATTTTTAAGTTCGTAATTATATATAAAGGCTGTTCCAATTTGCGCGGTTTTTTTAAGAATAAATACAATATAGATGGCGCACTGAATTTATCTGGGTATGTGTATGATATATGACATTTATAAAAATGGCTTCGTACACGGTACAACAACAGGTTCAAATTGTTGAATTATTTTATGGTTTACATAATCGTCCATGTGAAAGCATTATTGGTCGAATTATTAAAAAATTTCAAGAGACCGGTTCCGCGGAAGATCAAAAAAGTAAAAAATACAGTCGTAGTGGTCGTTCACAAGAAAATATTGGTTTGGTTCCTGAGTGTTGCTAAAGACCCTGAAATGTCCATTAGACAACGTTCACAACAACTTGGACTTAGTGGATCAACAACATGGGGTATTTTACACAAGGATTTAGCTCTGAAGGCATATAAGGTTCAAATAACACAGAAACTGAAGCCATTAGATCATTTAAAACGTCGTTCATTTGTCAATTTCATCAATGAACAACCAGCTGATTTTTCTCAAAAAATAATGTTTTCCGATGAGGCACATTTTGAACTTGGTGGCTATGTTAATAAACAAAATTGCCCTATCTGGGGTGAAGAAAATCCACGAATTATTCATGAGAAACCTATGCATCGTAAACGAGTTACTGTTTGGTGTGCATTGTGGTCAGGTGGTGTAATTGGATCTTACTTCTTTGAAAATACTGCTGGTGAAGCTGTAACTGTCAATAGTAATCGATATCGTCCGATGATAACCGAATTTTTGTGGCCTGAATTAATCATTATTGATGTAGAGGATATGTAGTTTCAACGGGATGGCGCTATACCTCACTTTGCACACGAATCAATTGATTTATTGAGAGAAAAATTTTCTGGACCTGTAATCTCAAGAAACGATGATGTTAATTAGCCACCAAGATCATGTGATTTGACACCGTTAGACTATTTTCTTTGGGGTTATGTGAAAAGTCAGGTGTAATGTGTATATATATATAATATTAACTATAACTATTACACAGGCCAACACACATTTTGGTGCCTGCGATTTTTTAACTGTTTCTGGTTAATTTTTGGATGCAGAATGAAAAAAAGTTCTCAGATTTAGTCTATCAGATCTAGTTTTTGAGATTTTTTTAAAAAATTGTGTATATATTTTACGTTATAACTGTTATAATATATAATATTACTATTGACAGTTAAAAAAACAAAGACACATGGATTTAAGTATTTATTGCAAAAACTTAATTTACATAATTACATTAGTCACTAATCACATAAAAATTTTCTTTTATACGACTTTCTAGAATGGAGTTTACTAGGGCAGTCTCGCTGAAGGCTCCAGCAGTAGTCCGCCATCATGTGGCTATCCCATCGTCGTACGTGATAAATACCCAAAACAATTTCCATCTCGATTTAAAGCCTTCACAAATTGCTTCATTAAGCCTAGCTTGATATGCAAGGGCGGAAGTAAGATTTTTTCTCTTGCAACGAAAGGTTCGTTGATCACGTTTTGTTTTCCTTGAATCATGACATCTCTTGAAGGCCATTTTTTTTTTAACCCAGTGCTCATTTTTATCTCTGCTGTCCCAAAGGCACAAAAAACAAGGATATTTTGTATAACCATTTCTATTTTGACGATTAAGTACATATTTATCTCTTTATTTGATGTCCTTTATCAGAAAAAAATATCAATTAACCTGTAACCTGTATCTCAAAAACTAGAGCTGATAGAAAAAATCTGGTGGCATTTTTGGAATCAGCGCATTAAAAACATCTAAAATCAGATGTTAGATTTCCGGCACCAAATTTTTTTTTTCATTTTGTTACCCTGTATTATTATTGATGATGTTTCAATCTTCTTTTTTTATCTTCGGAAGCTAGTGTACAGAAAAAAAAAATTTTAAAATAGGATGAAATGTTGAAAAGTAATATGTATCAGCATCTCATGTTCTTGTTGGATTTATAAATATATCATCGCCAATGCAGCGCACTCGTTTCTATATAATAAATACCCATGTATTACGTTTATCTTTCAATTAATATTTAATAACAGATTAATATTATCTAGGCTATAAAAGTTTATTTGAATAATATGAAAAAATGCACGTGGTTTATTTGAACACTATATTAACTACTCAAATTAATAATCTTAATTAGCTAATATTTTAAAAATAAACTTTATTCATATCATTTAACAAAGCACCCAAATTTCCAATATTCTAGCAACAATTTTCATGCTGCCATGTATGTGATAAATGAAATGTTTTTTTTTAACATTACACTAATATTACTGACGTAACCTATGTCATGTTATCTGACCTCTAACTTCTATTCATAAACCCCATAAGCAACAACCATCAAACGCGATCTATCAGTGTCATTTACCTTGTACTCGTCAGACGATATGATTAATTAATATTATAGATCAACCGAGTTGCCTGCTACAGAACACCCGTGTTATGTTTTCGGGCGTACAGGAAATTCCACCACACGTTATTGGTATTAATAGTATTTTATAATACAAGTCCTATTCAAAAAAAAATATATCCAGCACTATAAAAATTGATTCTTTGTTGACATTTTTCTGTAGTAATGGTATTAGATGTGCTTACTTTTATTTTTTATTAATATTTGAAAACGTTGTTTCTTTGAGCAGAATTACATTAAATACATATGTATGTGAAACGGAGTAATACTTGTTTTATCAGAAATATATTTCTTGCAGTACAATATAAAATGAGTGAAACTCTTAAGAGTTTTTAAAATTTGAATACTCTTTGGGATGGTTTAATTTAAAATAACGAAATTAGAGACCATCTTCTGCCTCCATCAATGGATGTGTAGGTTTATATATCATGTGTTCGAACTATTTATTTAAAAACGAAATAGTCAGTTAAAAAATCAAATTATATTTAACTTAATAAATTTTAAAACACAGTTATTGAAATGTATTTCAATATTATCAATACCTTTCACAAGCATACAAAACTCGAATACAATTTTTATGCGTATCATATTATGCCATAGAAAAAATTTAGTAGAAAATTAGAATATATTACAAGGTATTATACATACATCTAATTAACTTTAAATGAACCAATAATCTATCAAATTTCGCCCGGAACTAGCGTTTTATATATCATCCTCGGTTTCTTCCGGATCGCAAACGAATAATCCACGTGTACACATCTATCAGGGTTCCGTACATTCTTTGACGGTGACTTAAATACTTAATAAAACGATTTTAGTTTTAAAAAAAGGATTTTATTCTGATTCAATATTTAACACATGAGTATCGAACAAATGAATGCTTAAAATCTGTTATTCCACCTATTTATAATACTCCTATTTCTCTTTTTCTTA